>MU863674.1:28208-117435 GCA_033575675.1 Parathielavia hyrcaniae | reverse complement strand
CCCGTTGTCAAGTTTAACCTTCAGGAGTCTCTCTCAGTGGTCTGGGACCGAGATTCGTCACACCTTGATATTCTTGCGAAAGGGACGTCCAAGGTTATGCATCAATTGGCATTGTTGAGAGCAGAGTACCAAAGCCTCCAAGCAGCAAATGAGTCACTAAGCAAGCGTCGGAGGGCTAAAAAAACAACGGCTCCGACAAGGAGGATCGCTTACTGTACAAGATGCACAGAAGTTGCAGGGTCAGAAAAAGGTTGAAGTGCAGATAAAGGAAGAAACACTGGCGGGTAGTGGTCGGAAGCCGAGGGTCGAGACGCGCGGGCGGCGCTGTGGCACCTGCGGTGAACCTGGCCACAATGCGCGTACCTGTCAAATAGTTGTGGAAACGTCTGCTGAAGACGATTCCGATTAGTTTCATTTGTTTGAAGCGGTTTTGGTGGAATTGATATACTTTTTGTTGTATTGGTGCAACTTTGTAGAGCGTTCGCTTGTCTGGAGCTTTCACTTATCAATTACGTCAGTGAAGGTATTAGTAACAAAGTTGTAAAATTTAGCTAGTGGCTAAGAAGTATAGGGCCTTAGGGCTTAAGTTAGGGAGGTAGAAGGCTTTAGGCAGTCCTTCAACTAACGGTCACGACACTCAGCGTGCAGCCATACACCACTGAGCCCAATTCCCAGAAAAAGGGTACAAATGATTCAATCCGACAGATTGAACCACTGGCTGCACTATGAAGCTGTCCTGCCGCACCACTGCAACACCTGCGCGGTCGTTCTTGCCCGCAGGTACCAATGCCGTGCCGTGACACTAACTGGTCGAAGAGCTATATTTAGACGGTAGTAGAGGCCCATCTAGATCTGGCCGTTCCAAGCCTCTTGTTCTTCCTCTACATGCACCGATGAATCAATCTATCGGGAACTGCTCAACACCACAGATTCGGACATTTCTATCGTTTGATGCACTCACTGTTGATCTGTATGAACCAGTCATTCTCGCCTGCAGCTGTTGCCAATCCAACAATCCAGTTTCCATTGTCGTGTTTCTACAGTCCGAAGACCTCCTTTTGGAAGAGAAGAAAAGAGTAGAGGGATATTTAGGTCCAGCAGAGTCGTTCATCTGCTGATGAATGGTGTTCAAGGTTGACCGGTGAGCCTGAATCAGGACGTGGTCTACCTGGCGCACTCTTGCGCGCGTGGTTCCGGCACACCGGCCAATCCGGTTGAAGAGTCGGGGGTGGGAGGATTTGTGTCGACAGGACGCTGGACCGTGGCCTAGAGCTCTTATGAAGTGGAAAGGCGGAGAGGAGTCATGGGAGCCTTACGAGTACGTGAGCTTCGTGAAGGAGACGGGGGCACTTGGCAAGTATGAGCGTCTTCATGGGCCGCTTGTCGCCGTGCCCTGACGTCGACCTCATCTTCGCAACTGGGCTGAGAAGAATTTGTTGTTTAAGCCAAGGTTCCATGCCTTGGCCTACCGACGCCTTCTGAGGCTATGTGCAAAGTCAGCCATGCCCGGCTGTGTTTAGTGGGTCCTTGACTATCTCAGACAGAAGACCTGCTTCCTGCTCATCCAATCCCCCGTTGCCTCAAAGACCTCGCCCTTCATGATTCCGTCGACAACGGCTGGTCCGATGTACCTCCAAGACACGCCGTCTCCATGACGAGAGAGGACTTGCGGAAGCGTGCCCCCCAGGAAGACACATATCGTATCTCCAAGTTTCGCGTCACATGGTAATATCATGATACGGCCGCTCGTGGTCAATCCGAAACTCCTGCCCGGCCAGCGATGTAGGACAAGATTGAGATACCTTCCTTGCCAGGACCGGTGCTGTTCCTCTGGGACGAGAGGGGGTTCCAGTTTATCCGGATTGGCTGTGACTTCTTGCTCCTGCTTCGCAGCCAGAGGCTCCAGGAACGCAAGCAGGCTTTCCAAGACATCGTTTGATGGAACATTATAGAAGACGTGGTTTTTCAACCAGGTGCATTCGCCGATGAGAATGCCCAGGAACCGTCTGTGGCCATCGAGACCTTTGGGGGCGTAGGGCGCGTAATCCTTGATGAAATCGGATACTCGCCGTGCAGTCATATGGCCCGTTACTTCATTGATCGCCCGCTGGAAGGGAATCATCTCCTTGACCGTGTCGACGGGTAACCCGGTAATGCGGACTGTCCCGTCGCCGCCTTCGCCGGTGGCAAGGGGTAGGCTATTGAAGGCCGGCAAGAAGGACGTTGTGGTTGGCCTCCCAGCCCGGCAAGCCACCACGGGCAGGTAACTGGCGTTCCAGCCGCTGCCCCAAGACGGACACCATGAAGGGGTATGCGAGCGGGCCGTTGTTGGGCTGAAGAGAAGGGACGGCCAGTCGTTGGTCCCCTCCAAGCACAGGCGGAAGAAATTGGCATGAACCAGGCCGTAGTTCTGCTTTACTTGGTCCGAGTAGTCCACCACCACCTTCTCCCGCATGGCCTCTGACAGCATACCCAGAACTGCGTAGACGTAGTCCACCTTGACGGACGCCCCTTGGCTCAGCATGACGTGCATGGCCCCGTCCAGCCCCTGAATCTCCTTGTCGCCTGGTGCCTCCAGCCCCTCCTGCAACCGCATCGAGTTGTGGATGAGCCTGATGCCGTTTGTCGACCGCGTTACCTGGTCAGGCCCCATGTCTTGGACATGGAACACGGCGAGGTTCCCAACAAAGCCCGATTTTATGGTCGCCGAGACAAAGTTGGCCACGACGTGCCACTCGACCATGTGCTTGCCGCACAGGAACAGTGCGTTGCGCGCCAGCACGATCTCCTGGACGATCCACAGCCGCTGAAACCAGGGCCGGGCATACAGCAAGAACGCGGCCCGCCACAGCGGATCTGATGCAGCCGGCAGCCGGTGCAACTCGAGGTCGTCGAGTTTGATGGGATTCCATATTCCTTCCTCGCTGTCTCGCAGCGCCCAGATCCTATTCGTGAGCTCGGGGAGCAGCATACACGCGAGGTCGCTGTCGTCTGCCGCTTCGCCTAGCCAGACCAGGACCCCGTCCGCGTAGGCATAGAGCTCGCCCATCCCCGCGACCTGGTCCGCCTTCTCCACGTTGTCGCCCTGGTTGATGCAGATAGCGTCCACCCATATCCACGACGACTTGGCGTGCCTGTAGAGTCCCCGCAGCGCTTGGCCCAGAGTCCGCGAGATGCGATACCGTGCGTCGTTGCAGACACACTCTTCCTCCTCTGTCGACGTGCCCCATGCGTATGACAGGGCCTGGTACTCGGGCGCGTCGTGGATCGAGAATGACTTCATGGTAAACTTGATTTGAGGAGAGACCTCGAGGATCTTCAGGACGCGGAACTCGTCGGGCCCGATGCAGGAATAGAGGTACGGTGGTAACGTGTGTTCTCCCATGGTGCGCTCTGCCAGTGTCAAGTCTAGGGTTGACTGCTTGTCGAGACGGATGTTGGCCGGGCGGGGTTATGACCTGTCAGGGAGCGGCTGATAACTAGGTACATAATTACCAGACTCTTCCGGACATCGTCCTCGCGGGTTATGGATCTTATATGTATGAAAGCGGGGTTTGCTGCGCCGCAAGAACGCGGTGCATGCAACACTTCGGGGGGCGCCCAAGTTCAAACCCCACCAAACCAAAGTGCACGTGGTTGTTTGCCTGGAGTCTGCAGCCGTTATTCTCTGTTGCAACTTCTATACACTCAATGTAAATGACCTTACGCTAAGGTAGTTGAAGAGCCCGGAGGGCCGGAGGGCACGGTTTGCGGGGGCCTGATTCTATGAAGATGGGTAACAAAGTCGAGATATCTCTGCTGTAATCTGGCTATGTTAACTGAGAAGTTCCCTCATGTCCTCGATTCTCTGCAGCTTCTTCTCTTCGTCCGACATCATTCCAAGGGATGTCGCACTAGGACACCGTCAGTAAAGATTGGTTGGTAGCAGCACCAGAGAAGCAACAAAGAACTCACATGAACTTCTTGCGCTCCTGTACTTTGAGCATCCTCTGCTCGACGCTGTCCTTCACGATAAATCGGTAAACCTTCACCTCATCCTCCTGGCCCATTCGATGGACCCGGTCGATAGCCTGTGCTTCAACGGCAAAGCTCCACCAGGGGTCCATCATGTAGACCCTCTTGGCGCTCGTCAGGTTGAGTCCAACTCCGCCAGCCTTGAGGCTGATAAGGAGGACGGTGAATTTGTTGGACTCTCGGAACTCGTCGAGCACTGAGGCGCGCGCTTTCTGGGCCATGGATCCATCCAGTCGAAGGAAGTGCATATTGGTCCGGGCGAGCGCTGGCTCGATGAGTGAGAGGAAGGAAGTGAACTGGCTAAAGACGACGGCCTTGATAGTCGGGTTTTCTCTGCGAAGATCGCGGAGGTGCTTGATCAGAGCGACAACCTTTGCCGAAGAGTTGCCGGCCCCGAGCCGCTGGAGGGTGATGCGCGGGCCCTGCCCGAGTTTGGGAACGTCGGGGTCGTCATCGTGGCGCACCACTTCGAACAAGTCGCGCCCGTTGATGGCTTCACGACACTGGAAACAACGAGGTACCTTATGCTGGTCCGTCTGGTGCTTGATGTAATCAAGTAAGCATTTCTTGCAGGCCGAATGCCAGCATCCGGTGACGGTCTGGTCGACCATCGGTTCCTCGGCACAAATGGGACACTCATTGACGGCCTCGTCTCGAATCTGGCCCAGAACGTGGGCTCCAAAGGCGTTGGAGTCGGCAGCATCGTCTGTCGTGGCTGTGAAGCGTGCAATCAGAGATTGGAGGTCCATGTCGTCGGCGAGCCCGGCCGCGGCGTCGGCGGCAGCCCCGGCCTCCTCCTCGTCAGCGACGATATCTCGGTTGCGAACCAGGACAGGGTGGCAGCACGTTTGGCGTAGACGGAGGATCTGGGCGAAAATGCTGGTAAAAGCCTTCAGAACGGTGCCTGCCTCGACGTTGGCGAAGAAGGTCCGTTTCGCCTGGGTAAAGATGTAGTCGTACACATCGCGCTCCGGCTTGGAGAGTTCAATGTCCACAATCTCGATCTGCTTCGGCGGAAGAGGCACTAAAGGCTTCCCGTCTGGCGTCTT
This sequence comes from Parathielavia hyrcaniae, assembly GCA_033575675.1. Classification (NCBI taxonomy): domain Eukaryota; kingdom Fungi; phylum Ascomycota; class Sordariomycetes; order Sordariales; family Chaetomiaceae; genus Parathielavia; species Parathielavia hyrcaniae. The sequence goes on along the minus strand of MU863674.1, from coordinate 112,372 downwards.
CATATCCTTTGTCCTCCTCATGACGAGCGGCTCAAGGACAGTTTGGACAACGTCCAGCGCCCGCATGTAGTCTTTGGACTCGAACGGGACCGTGATGAAGGTCCGCCAAAACGAAAAGTTGTTCCAGGGCTCGACGCCGAGAAAGCGGACGAGACTGAAGAGATCCTCGAGCTTGTTGACAATAGGGGTCCCCGTCAATACCCACCGATGCTTTGCGGCAACTTCGTAGCAAGCCCTGGCCGTCTTGGACTGGCGGTTTTTGATGCTGTGGGCCTCGTCCAGGATAACACGGAAGAAGTTCAACGAGAACAGCCCGCGGTTGCCGGTCCTGTCCCCGTTCTTGGCGGCAATCTGGCTGAACTCGGATAGCACCACGCCGTAACTGGTGATGACCACGTCAGGGGCATTGGCCGCGTTGGCTTCGGAGCACAACGCAAGCAGATCGGCGTTCTTCTCGTTCCCGTAGTACACCATGGACTTCAGTGTGCCTTCGTTGGAAGCGTTCTCTGCTTCGCTCTGCCACTGTGCGAGCAGAGACATGGGGGCAACGACCAAGGTTGTGCACGGTGCGTCTGTGACTGTGTTTCGCTCTTGGACCGAAGGGAGACGCGGAAGCTGATTGACCGAGGACACCGGCCGGTTGGCTCTGCGGGCCTCGGTTGCTATGTCGGATTTGTGCGTGTGAATGAGGCTGAGCATCTGGATGGTCTTACCCAAGCCCATCTCGTCGGCCAAGATGCCGCCGAGACAGTGTTGCTCCTGTCGTGGAAACTGCAGAGAGAGCTCTCCAGAGTATGGATTCACGTAGAAAGTCGGCTGCTCGGGAAACCCTGGAAGCACCTTATCGTCGTGGTCTTTGGTGGGCCAGGCATACTCCTCCCACAATGGATGCATCGACGTTTCTCGCTGTTCGTTCCGTACGTTGCGTTCCTTTTCCACCATCCAATGCAGTGACTGCTTCTGATACGGGCGCAGGGTCATGGCAAAACTCTCGGCAGGCTCTGCTTCGGGAGTGTTGAAGTCAAACGACTGCGCCTTCCTGTACAGCGTGTCGAGTTGGTCCTGCTCAAGCTCCTTGCCATCGTCATTATCATCTGAAGGGGATGACGAGCCCGCGTCATCTCGATCGTGGGGGCTCGGTTTCCCCTTCTCTTTGATCTCGGCCATCTCGGCCGCCTGGAGCAATTCTCGACGCTGGTTCTTCGCTGCCATCTCGTTCCCTCTGGTCGGGAGAAGGCTGATCTCTTGGAACAGTTTGACGAGGCCGACCTGCCTCAGCCGCAAGCCTCTCTCTTCCGACAATTCAGCCTCGTCAAACCGACCGACAGTCTTGTTATCGGCTGCCTTCAATCCGCGGCCAAAGAAGGCCGAGCTCAGCAATGAACATCGAAGCTGCAGGAAGACCGTGTCGTTGGTGCGCAATCTCTCGGGAGCATAGACACAGGTGCCCTCGAATTTGCAGATCTTCTGGTCCATGAGTGTCGAGACCCAGTTTGCGGTCTCCTTGGCCAGACGGCCAATCTCACCTCCGTCGCGGTCGGTGAAGCGGACAATCACATCAACTCTCTTGGCTGCAGCGGCGCTGATGCGCGGGCCGGGCTGGCCTTTTTGTGACGTTGATTTGGGAAGCTGTATCTTCTGGCGCTCAATGTTGACGGCATCGCCATGTTTCAAGAGGTTCACCCCGCTGCGTGTTGACCATCCTTCAACGCCAAATGCGCCAATGTATCTCGACTCGGGCGTCGATTTCAGGGTAGAGGGCCGGCCCGCAGGCAATCTCGTGTCTCGCTCGCTCCGGGGTGTGGAATTTGATCGCGGGTGCCGCACAGGGATCTGGCCCGCCGCTTTTCTCTTCAGACTCTTCCAGGTGCCGTCGAAGTACATATTGATTGCCCGTTCGATATCGTTGCCGCAGTTCTCGCGAAGAAGCACCATGACATCCGGCTTGACACTCCCACCGACGAAGCTCTCAAACGTCGCCTCGTCAAACGCCGCAGGGCTGGCATCGTTGTCCGAACTCCCATTCCGATGCGGAGCTGTGACTCGACTGGCTTGGGTTGTGGCTTGTCGCTGCGGGAGGGACGAGACTGTGAAGGAGGGGGAGGCCACCACGGATGCCGCCCCAGATTCCGGTTGGGCAACGGCTCGCGTGTCGTCGACGGATGTCGTGTTGCTCTGCGACGTGGCAATCGGATTGCGGGCTGTCTCGATGGTCGCATCGTCGAAGAAACGGCGCTTCTTGCTCGGCGGCTCATCGGAGTTGGCAAAGTCCATTGTATCGCTCGGATAGGTATTGTGGAAGCCACAGAGCTCGAGACACAGGTATGTGGTACTGCACCGCTTGCCCACTCAGTATGTCGTTTCAAACAGTCACTTGGCGAGACGCGCCAACGAGCCGAAGACCGCGATTTTTGGTGTCGCGTATGTCAGGTGATCTCGCGTCACCCTCTCCAATTCAATTAAATTCGTTAACGTCAACGGACCCACCGCTGTCGGTCACGTCAAAGCTCGAATTTCTGATGGAGCTCGAATTCGTCACGTCACGTCACGTCACTTGACAATGACCGCTGGTTGGCCACAGCCGTGAGCAGCAACGCCCAAATCCTCAACGAAGATGAGGTTATTGAGTTAGCGGTCTCTCGTCACATGTTTTCCCTTCGCGCCGTTGGTCGCGGCCTGAGACAGGCGTCTTGCCCGGCTCATGTCGTCCGCCGTGGTCTCGCCACAACAGCCGTAGATGCAACAGACGTGGCTCAGGCGCGCAAGTACTGCTTGAACCAGCTCAGGTCTGCATCCATTGCCTCTATTTTTCAGACCTTGGAGAGACCCTCCGCTGACCAGCTGCAGACATGGCGACTATGAGGCCTATCTCATCCGGCACTTCATGCCCCGGTCGTCGCAGGACGCCTATGACGCCCTCCGGACGCTGAATCTCGAACTGGCTCGCCTGCCCGAGACCGTGTCAAACCCGACGATAGGCCGCTTTCGCATCCAGTTCTGGCGAGACTCCGTCAACAACACATTCGCTGGCAATCCCCCGAGAGAACCCATCTCCATCCTGCTCCACAGTGCCATAACGGGGCTCACGGCCCGAGCAGGTGGCGGCGGTGCAAGCTCGCTCAAGTTCTGGCTCTTGCGCTTGATTGACACGCGGGAGAAGCACATGGAGAACAAGCCCTTTGTCAGCCTGGCCGGCTTGGAGGACTACGCTGAGAACACGTATGCCACGCTGATGTACATGACCCTCGCCGCCATGCCGCTGCGGTCGGTGCACATGGATCATCTAGCAAGCCATATCGGCAAGGCGTGCGGCATTGCTGCCACGCTGCGGGGCATTCCGGTCCTTGCAACGCCCTCACGGCCGGTTCAGGGCCCCATGGGGTTCAGTGTTGGAAACACGAGGAGCCCCGCGCTGCTACTCCCGCTCGATGTCATGGCCGAGGCGGGCCTGAAGGAGGAGGATGTCTTCCGCCGCGGTCCGAGCGCCGAGGGTCTGCAGGATGCCGTCTTTCAGGTCGCCACACGGGCTAATGACCATCTCATCACCGCGCGAGAGATGCTCAAGAATTTGCAGTCTGGAAAGGAACCTGGGCACGACTACGAGCACCAGGAGGAGCCTGAGCACATGTATTCCAGCACCTTGCACGGCGGTGAGGACACGAGATCCGACATTCAGCGCGGGTTTAGCGTGCTGTTGGAGGCCACTGCAGCGGGAGACTACCTTCGACGGCTGGAGAGCGCCAACTTTGACCCGTTCAGGGTCAAGGCTGGCTGGAATCTCGCATGGAGGCTTTGGAGGGCGCAGAAGCGTCACGAAATATAACGTAATTCTGTACTCGGATTTGACCGCGATATCTGTTGTATTACTTGATTGGGTTTCCAAGTTTTGCTGTGTGCTTCGCACATCCTTCGAAGCCCTGGCTCGGTGGACCAAGAATGGAATTCTCTTCGCATCTGTTGCCGTGGCGTGCCAGAGAGGAAACCTTTCACGACCCAGAGTCGCACCGAAGTCTCCAGTCGGCCGGCTAGAGGCGGCTTTCTGGTAAAGATTTCTTGAAATCCTGCAAAGAAAAGAAAAAAAAATCGTCCCTGGCGGCTCCGCTTAGAGGCCGAGATGGACCTGCCGGGCCGTTCTGGTCCACCCACTCCGCTCTCACCGAGCCGGACAACAACAACATGCTGTCCAGTGCAGACATCAACAATTGAGAAGGTAGGGGGCCGGTCAATGTCGCGGGCAATTAGCCTGGCCAGTGCAGGACTCTCAAGCCTTGACTCTGGGCCGGCAGTCGGGTGCATAAATGTCCTACACCTCAATGATGAATGACAAGTCTGCGGTGAGAATCGGGCAATGGGTGGGCGCGCCGACCCAGTCCGTCGCAAGCGGCCCGAAGGTTCCTGCAGGACCAGCCGGCTCCGATGCTCAGGTTGAGGGCAGTGGAGCAAGTGGAGTGGGTGAGAACCGGGCGGGTTCGGTGTTCGGGATCATGCCACCACCACCCGCAGGAAGGATGGAAAGAGAAGACTTTTCCCTCCAGCTCGGTTGAAACCCGGGGGCGGCCTGCAGCCCTGCACAGGCACTGATGATGACTGATGAGCTGTGGTCCTCAACAATGGCGCTTGCGCTGCAGCGCCCAATCAACATCGGAACTGGGCATTGGGATCGATGCACTGCATGGTTTTGAATTTTTCGGGCACATGAGCCTCTGCATATGGCTTGCAGGTCGAACCCGAGAACACCATCTCCGAGGGACCGACGCTACATTCCGCTAAAGTTAATAAAGACCACTTCGCTCTGAAGGCATCAAAATGATATGCGAGGAATCATCAGAGGACATGCCTGTTCAAGTGTGTGTCACCGGAGGGACAAACCTTCCAGAACACAGCGTTTTATTTCCAGTTGTTGGGAGTCGACACGTACTGTGTGGGCACGACTTGTCTCTGATCGACGGATACACGTGCATGTTTCAATCAGTTTTGTGGCCGAGTCCCCATCAAGCATACAGGGCGAGTGATCGTACCTTACCGTGTTCTCCTCGATGCTGCTCACCTGTTGAGCCTGAGCTGATGTGTCATGGAATGGATCCAACCTCTCTGGCGCGTTGTATTTTACTGTGTACGCCAGGTGACCTTCCACCGACATGAAGTCTGGAACAGGCCAATGTTCCCGAGCCAATCCTTGCCGGCCGTGTGACCCTTGGACATGGGCTTGGCTTCGGATCGCCCAGTCATCGTCCCACAATTATGGGGCAATTCGCACGCACAGAAGCGTCTCGACCTTGCGTTGTTCTTCTTTTGCGAGTGCCGTGCAATTGATTTCCAGGTTCCTTGGTGGTGCAATGCATATTCGGAGTCGCCCGAGCAGCACGTGGACCTCAGATGTGGTACTGTAAGGTACCTTACCCTCCATGCTCCGTACTCCGTACTTTGTTACACGTCATAACGACAGCCGCTCCCGTCCGAGTTTGACCCCGGATCTTGCCCGATACAGCCACAGCTTGGTGAGATTCGGATCATGCCTGATCTCCGAGTTACCTTATGTTGTACCGTCCACGCACATGAGGTGGGCACTGGCGAGCGTAGGGCGACACGGCACGGCAGAGGCAACCTACCGCAGTTAAAAAAACACGGGCTTCACTTAGCAGCCAACGCCCTGCTCACATGGAAGGTGCGCGACAGCGGCTGCTGTGGGGCCGGGGTACCGTTTCGGTCCACCAACTCGCATCCCATTACTTGATGAAAACCTCCTTGCATCATTTCTGGACGCAAATGAGACAGCGAATATAAGGGCCGTGTGCGAATTTTTGAAAACAAACCTTCCCAATGTCCAAGATCTTCTCTTTACGTTGCCCTCGAGCTCTTGAAGCCGACCAACAAGAAGGGAGCCTCGGCACCGATCTCGACCCTTTCCCAACACTGGTGCTAATACCTGCCCTTGTTCAACTGAACACATACCTACCTACCTCACCTGAACGGTTGTCGCCTTGTTCACTTACGTCGTGCTCTTTCCCCCTACGTCGCGGAACCAGGTGCAGAGACTTTGGGAGGAGTCTGCCAACGAAGTTCAAAGTTTCTCGTACCCGGGTCCTTTGCCCTCGAGAGCCTACACAGAGAAGTCCTCTGGTTGATGGTCTGAGGTCTTGGGAGTCGTTTCCCCACACCACAGCATCACGCCCTGCTGCATCATTGTGGCGTGGCTAGACGCTCTCGGACCCTCTTATTCGCCCGCCCTTCCCCGCGATTTCAGGGGTGGACGCAAGCTGCTTCTCTAAGTCGACAAAAATGCCACATCGGGTTGTGGATCTCTTCCGGTCATCGGCACACTCGCTCGAGTCGAGTCTCACCAAAAAGTCGGCCTCGGGCCCGGCACGCAGGCGAGACTACCCCGACAGGGCTGCCCCAGGCTCCAGGAGCTCCGAGCGAGCCTCATCCTCGGCCTTGTTCCTCGAAGACTGCTCGGACGGCCTTCCTGCACCGCCATACACACCACAAGGGCGGATGGAGGGTTCACGTGCAAGCAGCTTTTCCTCGGATTCGCACAAGGAGCATGGCTCCAGTCACCCCCATCACCACAAAATCTCGTTCCCCAGCGTGCACTTTGGCCGATCCAGCAAGGACAGCAACAGCTCGTCGTCTGCCACGCTCGACTGGGCACTCGAGTCGCCGCCGCTTGTCATGTATGGCGATGCCGAGACTAGCAGCGGCGCGTTGCTTTCGGGCCAGCTGTTTTTGAACATCAAGCAAGAGGGTCTGGAAATCGACTCGCTGTGCGCAACGCTCAGCGTTCACGTTACGCAAAAGAAGCCGTTTGCGAACCACTGCAGCGAGTGTACGAACCAACGCACAGAGTTGAAGAGGTGGGACCTGCTTCAAAATCCGCTAGCCATGGCTAAAGGTAGGCTATAGCATGCTCGCTTTCTCTTTTGCCCAAGACCCCTTTCCATGCGAGAGACCCGAGAACTGACATGGCGACGCAGGCGAGCACTCGTTTCCGTTCTCGGTGCTGCTGGACGGGCACCTTCCAGCCAGCATGGATAGCCCACTGATTGCGATCTCATATGAGTTCAAGGCTGAAGCTCGTCCCCGAAGAGGACTTCCCTTGGCGCCCATCAAGCTCGACAAGGCTCTCGACGTCAGGCGCAGTATACCCTCCTCCGAGACGCCGCATCACTCTGTCCGCGTCTTTCCTCCCACCAACATCAGGGCCAGCGCCCATTATCCTCAACTGATTCACCCGATCGGCAACTACACACTTGCGCTCCGTCTCGACGACGTTGCAAAGCTCAACTCCAAGGTCAACACGGTCGAATACTGGAAGCTGAAGAAGCTGATATGGAAGCTCGAAGAGACGACAAAGACGGTGGCGCCGGCCTGCGGAAGGCACAGCCCCAAGCTCGGTCAGGGGACGGAGGGGCAGCAGAACAAGAAGGGAGTCATTCGCACCGAAACGCGCGTCATTGGGGAAAAGACGCTCTTCTCGGGCTGGAAGAGCAACTACGCCAGCCCGACCGACAGCATGATCGAGCTCGAGCTCGACTACAGCCTCGCAAAGCACGCCAAGTACGCCTGTGACAGCAAGAGCCGCGACGGGACCGAGGTGACCCACCAGCTGATGGTCGAGTTGGTCGTCGCGCAGGAGTGGGCTCCGGTGAACAAGCCGTCTCTCGTGACCCACACCGGCGTCGGCCGCATCCTGCGGATGCACTTTGGCACCATCCTCACGGAGCGGGGAGGCATCGGCATCAGCTGGGACAACGAGGCGCCCCCGATCTACCAGGACGTGCCCCCCAGCCCTCCGGCCTATTGTCAAGAAACCAGGTTCTCGGCTGAACACACGATCGATGAGGTGATCGATCCTCTGGACGGTTATGCTCGCTCTCACTCGAGCAGCCTGTCCTTGAGCTCTGCGGAGATGACTGCTGATGGACACTGGGGGGCAAGTTCTGGAAGGAGTTAGGGGGCGCCAACTTGCATTACGGCTCCGGGAGCCAAGACGAGAGTTGTTGGATGTTTGCAAGCTTGGGATATTTTTCGCAGCGGGCGGTGTATTTGTGAGAGGGGTTTGGTTGGCGGCATTGCGGGGGAGATCGTGTCTGTGGCTTGAGGCGTTTTGGTTGCATGGAAAGATACCCAGTGGTCGTTGACCTCAGAACTCTTAGTGTTGTGTTTTCTTCCCTTTGTTTCGGGCAAACGAGGGGCTTCAACCCTGAGATCAGGATAGCGTGAACGGAGGGTGACAAAAAAAAATGGGTTGGGCTGGGTTGGATCTGCTGGTGGTTTCGAGGGAACAGCATAGGAATGGCGTTTTATGGCTGGGACGAGGAATTGAATCCCTTGTTGTCGGCTTTCTCGTTGCTCGAGCGAGTTCTGCATCGTTGTGACTCACCGGCACTGATCGCTTCTTCTGGCCTGCACTCGGCCCCTGGATTTTTGCAAGCAGCTGATGGGAACGACGGTTCTTCACCAGAATCAGTGTGACGCTTCATTTGCCGTCGTCCCGAACGGTCAGAAGCGCGGGGTCGCTGTGGGCCACCTGGCCACTTACTATGGTACATGTAGCTGCGTTCCCGGTCACCCATGTTAGCGATAAGCTGGTGGCGCTTTGGGACAACCTTAATGACTGCTCACCACAGGCGCGGTGCGATGACTCGATAGGAGCTTCGACTCAGCCGGCGAGTCAAGTCGTCAACCAACTCACTTTGTACCCTATTTTAACGACGGGATTTGACAGCAAAGCCCGGACAGCGTCTCATTTCCAACCCCTCATTCCAGTGTCCTCCCCTCTTCAGCTGCAACTCTACCTGCAGCAACTCCACTACAGTATCCAGTGCGGTAGTATTCCTAGCCCATCAATGGTCCTGTGAGGTCATCGCTTCTGTAACAACTTGCAAAGTCGGAAAGCCGCGACCATGACCAGCAAAGCGAAACAATTACCACACGAGAGGCGGAAAGGCGAAGCCGCTCTGAGCGACTTCGCCGAGTACGTCGAGAAGCAACAGGCCCTGCGCTACCCCAGCTCCAAGCACGCGCCAGCAGCAGCGACAACGATGGCGGCGGCGGCGGCCAAGGGCGCTCATCAGGGGGCCGAGCTCGAGCACCACGAGGAGTTGGATGACATCCTCGACAGCCTCAATCTTTCCGACCCGACCCCGCGCGTCAGGTTACGACAGCTCCTGCTCTCGGACAACGCCGACGCCGACGCTCTGCGGAAGCTGGCCGATGTCGTCAAAGACAGGTTACTGGAGGGCCACGGCGAGACCGTCTTCGACATTGGCTTTGAGAACAATGGCGAGAGCATGAGGCTGTCCCGTGACGAGTGGGACGTGGCATCCAAGCGATTAGCCGAGGCCGCCAGGACATTGCGGGCCGACACCCAGCTATTACTGACCAAAAACGTGGGCGGCGAGCTCGACGGGGCGCCGACCAAGGATGGCGACTGCAGCGGAAAAGTCATGATCCGCGAGGCCCCGGGGACGGTCGAAGAGGTGATCGAGACGCGGATAGCTGTGGTCGGGAACGTCGACGCCGGAAAGAGCTCGATGCTCGGGGTGCTCGTCAAGGGTGACCTCGACGATGGCCGCGGCAAGGCACGGGTCAATCTGTTCCGACACAAGCACGAGATCGAGACGGGCCGCACCTCTTCGGTCGGCATGGAGATCATGGGCTTCGACACGACCGGCCAGGTTGTCGTGTCGGACACTCCGGGACGCAAGCTGTCGTGGGAGGAGATTGGGAAACGCAGCGCAAAAGTCATCACATTCACCGACCTGGCGGGCCACGAGCGGTACCTCCGCACAACCGTGTTTGGGCTGCTCTCGAGCAGCCCCAACTACTGCTTGCTCATGGTGGCGGCCAACAACGGCCTAATCGGCATGAGCAAGGAGCACTTGGGCATTGCCCTCGCCCTCAACGTGCCCGTCATGGTGGTCATCACCAAGATCGACATATGCCCGCCACAGATTCTCGAGCAGACCATCACGCAGATCACGCGGATCCTCAAGAGCCCCGGGGCCAGGAAGATACCCATCTTCATCAAGAACCACGAAGAGTGCATCAACACGGCCACCCAGTTTGTGAGCCAGCGAATATGCCCCATCTTCCAGGTGTCCAACGTGACGGGCGAGAACCTGGACTTGGTCCGGTCGTTCCTGAACATCCTCCCGCACCACGGCCGCTACGATGCCGACGCCCCTTTCGAGTTCCATGTCAACGACACCTTCAGCGTCCCCCACGTCGGGACCGTGGTCTCGGGCATCGTCAAGTCTGGCGTGATCCACGCCGGAGATGACGTCCAGATTGGCCCGGACTCACTGGGGCGTTTCATGCAGACCTCGATCCGGTCTATCGAGCGGAAAAGGATAGGCGTGCCCGCGGCGTCGGCCGGCCAGTCGGCCTCGTTTGCCCTGAGGCGGATTCGAAGAAAGGACGTCCGCAAGGGAATGGTGGTGCTTCTCAAGACGGACGGATCGCCTCCCAAGGTGTTCCGCGAGTTCGTGGCCGAAGGTATTCCTCTTGCCCCCAATTCTGGGGAGACTCGTGGTGCTACTGTATGCTGACCCCGGCGATAACAGTGCTCATTCTGTCGCACGCAACAACCATCAAGACCAAGTACCAGGCCATGTTGCACGTCGGCCCGGTTTCCCAGACTTGCGCCATCATCGACGTCGACCGCCCGTTCATCCGGACTGGAGACCGGGCGACGGTTGCCTTCCGCTTCGTGCAGCGGCCCGAGTACCTGGCTCCTGGCGACCGGCTTCTCTTTAGAGAGGGGAGAACAAAAGGGCTCGGGATTGTCAAGAGCGTTGGATACGACCCCTCCAAGCCGCTCCTGCCGAAGCAGCCCGAGGGCGGCGACGGCGAGGGGCGGGACCCCGCTGAGTCGGGCGCTGCGGAGGAGGGAGGAAATGATAGGGCAGCCGCGGAGGTCCAGGTTGGGGCATAAGCGATGAATATAGTGTTGTGCGGGACATTTGCTACCTGTAGCCGGCAGCGCATGGTTGAGCAAGACTGTAAGGTAACATGTTATCGGCGGCGGGGTGACTATTGGGACTTGATTCGTCCTCAGGGGTTGGGCCTACAAGACTTGGACAGAATAGTATGCGGTGGGGACGGCGTCTTGGAGTTGCAATGTTGAGGGTTTTCTGGCCTTGTTCGGCCCTGCGAGACAGTGGGCGACAGGTTCACGACGATTCATGCCATGCACATTGAAAGCAACTGCTTCTAACCAACGCGCACGGGGAATGTGCTAAGTTTGTTGATTCGGCTCGTCCCGACGGGGGAGAGCATATGGCTGTCTTCAGCTGCTAGCAGCGCTATGCGCGTTGCTGTCCATGCTCATGTATCTAAGATTGGCTAGGTAGAATGGCCGTTGGTGTGCCTTCACTGCCACAGATGTAGGGGACCCGACTTGCTTGCGAGATCATCCAGGAGTGCCTCGTCTTCGACCAAATCATCAAAACGATCCGGCTTGAGGAGATATGAGGACGACGCTATCGCCTAGGGAAATGGTCAGGCCAGGCGTGATTAGTTGGGTGGTGCTTCGGAGAGACGTACCTCTCACAAACAGCATCTCGGATTTCTTGCTCACAGTCTACATGTCAATCGATGTGTTAGCACCTGCGTACCTTGGCGTCCCAAAATTTGGCGGGGTGACCGTACCTTGACTTCCTCATCATCCTCCTCATCCACAACGTAAATGGTCTCCTCGACGTCCCCAAGCACCAGGTTGCAGTGGCTGTCATAAGCCTGGCGTGGAGGTTCAAAAACATGTAAGTCGGGGTGACATGCAAAGGTCGCCGTGGAAGGCGGAAAAAGGAAAGAAGGTGGGGCATCTTACATGGAGGCGGCCCTTGAGCTCTCGGTCCCCTCTGAGCTTCACGCAAACCACTTCGTCCAGCAGCAGGCGCACGAGGTCGAGGGGCTCCGACACACCGCTGCCCTCATCCCTGGCTTCGGCCATGGTTGAGATGCAATGAGTCGCGCGTTGTGGTGAGTTTCTTGATGGTCTCTGTGTGCTTGTCGGCTTTCCGGGGGGAGACGCGCGCAAAACAGAGGCAGGCAGAATCGCTTGGGTCTTCCGGAAGTGGGCACGGGCCACAAATGCTCGAGGTTCTTTTGTGCCAAGCAATCCCGCCTGCCGAGTTGGGACTGACCTGAGGTGACGTTCCCCGCATTTTATGTCCCAAGACCCCGCGACTGCGTCCTCGCCGGCGCGGCACACATGCAGAGGTCCGCTGTAGAGGAGAGATGGGTTGTGCTAGATCATTTTGAAGTATAACTATTTGTATCCTAGGTCGAGCGGTGTACAGCATATTATCAAGGGCACCCAGTGCCTGTAGATAAAAGACAAACACTCTCCAAATCTCCAAAGTGGCCTGACCACATCCATTTGACGGCCGTTCAGGTTCAACCAACCCCGCACCCGTCAGCGGCCCTTGACCTTCTCCAACCTCAAGTCGTTGATGTACATGTACCTGCTCAGCGTAATCCAGCCATAGCGGAACCAGACCATCTGGCTCTTGTGGGCCGACACCATTGCCTGCCACGCCGTCGTGAAGCTGCCCCGTCCAGCCAAGCTGCTGAGGAAGACCAGGCCCCCGGGCCGCTGCTTGTCGGTCTTGTCGGCGCCGAAAGCCCAGCTCACCAGGGTGGCCACCACGTCCAGGAAGGCCGTGTACTTACGGGCAAAGGGCACAGAAGTGAGGGTATAAAAATCAACGGCCGGTGCCCAGCCGGGCTTGCTGGCCGCCAGCGCCGTGATGAACTCCTTGGCGCCGTGATACAGCGATATGTGGTTCGGGTGGCCCGAGACACCGCCGGCGTCGAATGTGATGAGCACGTCAATCGACGCGGCGGGGGCGGTGTCGCCGTCGCGGGCGCGGGCCATGTTTGGCGCGAAGGCCGATGTGAGCAACGAGGAGATTTTGGCCGTGTCCCAGGTGACGTTCATGCCGTCTGGGAACTCGGGCTTGTCGACGACAAAGACGTCGTCGGGTTTGCGCAAGCCGAGGATCTGGCCCGATCTGGCCAGTTCCCGCTTCCTTGTCTCGCCCAGGCCATCGGCATTGCCTATTCGGGGGTGTCAGCGGCCGGCGTATGGACGTGTCTTGAGTGGGTGAAACCAGGAACTCATACCGCTGCTTAGACAGAGAATCTTGACGTGGTTTCCCGTCTCTGGCCTGGCGAGCGCCATAACGGTAGGCGCAAAGAACATGGCCTCGTCATCGGGGTGCGCTATCAGCAGGCAAACGCGCTTGTTGCGCAGCGCCGGGAAGCGCGCCGAAACCACCGACGTCGTGTAGATGTACAGAGACGGGAGCACGACGGCGGGCACGCAGAGCAGCTTCCAGTCGAACACGTCCATCATGCCCACGCTACACAAGTGAGAGTCCAACGCGCGACAGTAGATCGAAGTAGCTGAACAGGCAGATCCGTACTCGAGTACCCGCCCCGCTCTGCCTCGGCCCCGACAATGGAGTGGTCAGTGACGCAGCTCTGGATCGACTTGAAGGGGGCTCACGCCTCAAGTTTGGAACCGCAGGGAACTTGAGGGCCCGACGAGGGCGGCGGGCTGGCGTTGGTCTACAGACTGGCCAACAAGTCGGCGCTCTGCAAACGCTTGGTTCCCTGGCACGGCCCCTGGGCTTGAAACGGACCGGGATGCAGACGAATCCAGACAACTCCAGACAAATCCAGACAAATCCACGAGAGGTCGCCGAGATCGGTAGTTGTGAGCCGTAGACTCGACGCTGAGACTCGTAGCACGCAAAAATACCCGGCAATTCGGGGTTTGTGAACCCAATGAAGGTTCTAAGTGTCTTATTTCGGTCGGCGGTGAGAGTCGAGGAGGCGAACAGTGGGCGGACGAGATCACGAGAAGGCCCACGAAATTAAAAGCGACACGGTGCGATTGGAGAACCCCAGGAGTGGGGCTAGCAAACCTTTTACCTATGTAGGTACCTTACGCGCTGAGACTGTCCGGATTGTCCGCAGCGCGTAACAAATCGCGTGCGTCGACAATCACATGGCTTCCAATGTGTATCATAATCATATGACGAGGAGGTGGTGGCAACGCGAAAGATTATCATCAACATCGTTCATCTTGATATGGATGCATTGTGCCACTTTGCTTCTGCCGCGCCGTTTCAACTTTCTTGGAATCACGGGAGGGATCAGTTCGGAACATCCCAGAATGCTTGGCACTGCTAACTAAATTCCGTTAGTATAGTGGGGCCGCGGGGAGTGCGCCAAAACAACCGAGACAATCCATTGAATCACTGATGTCAACAAACTTTATTCCCGCCATTTCACCTACCGCCCAGCCACACCAACGTCGCCCGCTGTCGCTCGAATTTCATCAGAAGATGGCAAGAAAACGCGAAAAGCAGTCTGCATCCGACATCAAGCTAGAGAAGCCTGACCGGTCCGGTCCATCGGAGAAGACGCTGCTCCAACTCGCCGAAGAGAGAGGTCTGTTCGACCAAGTGAAGCAGAGGGAGGACGAGATCGCGAACAAAGCCACCCGAATACCTACTTCTTCGAGGCCACAGACAGCTGGCCATGGAGCCAGAGACAGCGAAGCCGGGTTGCCGCCCGGGGTCGAACGCGTCATGGAAACGCTGCTCTGGTCCGTGAGCCTGGCCATGCTACACTTCACCTTCGATGTTCTCGTGCAGCACCAGTATTCGATTGACAGCATAGTGTGGCCCAAGGTCTGTATGCGGTCTGGCGAAGCATTCTTGGGTAAGATTAATTCTTCTTGGCACGCACCGTCGCCGGTTCAATGTTTCGTTTGCTAACAAGGCCCCGCTGCTTCCTTCTAGTCTTCGGCCTGCTTGTCTACGTCCTTCATCCCCACGCCGCGAACCCCGGCCTGGTTCCCGGCCTGTCTGCTCCATCACAAGCTGTCGTCCAACAAGTCATGTTCTTTGCCGCGAGTATCTTTGCCGGGTGCTACTTGATTCACATCACCAACTCGTTTGGTTACATGGCTGTCATGAAACAGGCCCCTCCCATCGGCTGTCTCTGGGTCTGGTCTGTTATTGAATTGGAGCTTCATTGGGCTGTCTTCAGCCTCGCAGCTGCGGGCATTTTCCTCTGGCAGAAGGGATACAGCATCAAATGAGTCCGTTCCTGCGGGAGGGACGGCATGCAGCCTACCAAGGCTTGACGTCAACACTTTGTACACCCAGTCCACAAGCCCGCTGTCCCAGCCGATCTCCATCTTGAACCTCAAGAGGTCGTTGATGGCTGGCACTTGCCCTCCTCAAGATGGCGTGGCCCTTTCGGACCCTGGTCGGATGGGGTTTGTAGCTCGGCCTGAAGCTGCTGCGCTGGTCATTCTCGCGTTCGGTGCATGTCTGCTTCGTTGGGTCCAGACCATGTGTATCGCTGCTACCTACCGTCAACTTCGCCTCTTGTCTCTCTCCTCGTCTAGATTACAAGACCCTTGGGAATACAACGAGCTCATTTCCCATCCCACCTTCCGTCTCGAACAGAGACAGGACGGAGGGACTTCCTGCCCGGAAACCGAACCCGGATAATTGGTGATGGGAGCTTCGGTGCAGATGCGCCTGCCTACAAGAGGAGAAATAGCGGGACGATGTGAAGGCACAGTGGCATCCTGGTCTAGCACTTGCCCCCGAAGCACATTCCCAGTCCCCTCAATCCTTCCTGGCCAGACGGAGGTGAGCTTTGGGGCTGGCAGGTTTCTCGTGGCAAAGTGCCCTCTCCTCCCACAATCTCGTCTGGACTCCCAGCAATACCTCGTGGCCCATCTCAAGTCGACGTCAACGACATCTTATCATCATCAGGGCCCTGGTGCTGTTTGTATTACCTGGAGCATTACTCATTTCATCCCCGCCATCATGTTCTGGCCGGCAATGCTTTCGATCGGGCTGTTCCTCTCGAGAGAGCATGCCGCGAGTGCCCCTGCCGCCAACCTGACAACTCGAGATACCAGTGTGCCCCGCGGCGTCATCATAAACCATTGCACCGTCCCGGGTGTCGTCGCGCTCACCTTCGACGACGGCCCATTCTTCTACACGGACCATGTCCTGGAGCTCCTGGAAGAGTACGACGCCAAGGCCACCTTCTTCATCAACGGAGAGAATTGGTCGCGAGCCATCAACGACTTCTCTACGCCCTGGCCCGAGATCCTGAGGCGGATGGACGCCGCAGGCCACCAGATCGGCTCGCACACATGGGGGCACGCCGACCTCTCGGCGGTGGATCACGACGCGCGCGAGTACCAGATCGTGGAACTCGAGAGGGCGCTCTTCCACGTCATCGGCAAAGCCCCTACCTACCTTCGACCGCCCTATGCCTCGTGCACGTGGGATTGCCTGGATCACACGGCGCGGCTGGGCTACCACGTGGTCAACTTTGACGTCGATCCCAAGGACTACATGCACAACAACCCCGACGACATCGGGTCGGCAATGGAGAACTTCTCTCGGCTCCTGGATGAGAACCGATTCGGATTGGACTCGTTCCTGGTGCTCAGCCACGACTCGCTTCGGAACACAGCCGAGTCTCTGGTCCCTTACATGCTCATGGAAATCAAGCAGAGGGGTTACCGGGCCGTGACGGTGGGCGAGTGTCTGGGTGACCCGGCTGAGAACTGGTACTGGTACGCTTGATCAGGGCCGAGGCCTGGGGCGAGTCAGGGGTGTCGCGGGTTGCTGGGGGCGCAAGAGAAGGGGTCTGTTTGTGGTTGGCGTGACCAGGGCATCCGACTCGAAGCGATTGATCATGAGGGGGTCGACTCTTGGCTGGGAGTGTCGGGTTCATATTGCAGCTGCTCTTGTTGGTTGTGAGAGGGCCTGGAACAGATTGGCTGGCGGCATGATGGCTATGGATCCTCGGATACCGGCTTGGTCGCTGAGTAGTGATAGCGCTGCTGATAGAACACAATGTGTAACTTTTCTTGCATCCACTACACACAGCCAGCAGAACAGCATGATGGTGTTCCGGTTTCAGAGCCTACTGAACGGTACTAGTCAATATGATTTGAATGATTCCGTCTGTCTGCATGCGACACGGAGATCTTACTGGGTGTAGGGGGGGTAACGGGGAGCGGTGGATGCTCCGCCCATTGGTGGTTTGCGCATATTTTATTATTATTTCTACACCGCTATGCCCTGGGGGCGTGCCGGACCTTCAACTATTTACTATACAGGAAAACCGCACCGTTGCAGGCTGGATGAAAAACCCATATCGAAAATCAAGGAAACGATCAGTGACTGAGCCTGCAAATACAAAAAGAGAAGGCCTCCTGGCCTTCGAAGGAGGGGGCATCAGACCGCAAGCTCCAGCTCCAGCCTCCTGGCCAGATTGTACATCGGCAGCCTTCCTGAGTCTATCAGCCAGCCTAGGATACTCCGTGTTAGCCGTGCAGCTGTGAGACTGATCCCCTGTAGAACAGAGTAAAAGTCCCTTCGCGTTCGAACATCAGCTCTCTCCCAACTTCGAGCCAACGGTGGCGTCACGTCTCTTTACTGTTTCTTCCTCTCTCGACAGTATCGAACACGTCATAATCCAGCCTAGCACACCCCATTCATCCAAGTATCTGAGTGTGATGGTATGCCCTCCGTCTCGGTCAAACTCATCTGCCCCAGCGCACTACTCAACATGTGCGGAACCAACCCTGTGTTCTGGATATGCGCCTCCCCGTCACACTCCCATGCTCATGTACTGTGGCTGGTCTATAGAACTAGCTCGGCTCGGCTCGAAGAGAAGCAATTCCAGGATGTGCGGCTGGGTGTGATGGAACATGATGTTGAGCAGGACTGGGCCTTAGAAGAGGTTATCTTGTGTTTCAGGTCAAAGAGGATGCTGCGGCTGGGAGACGACGAGTTAATATTGATGACGGGTATTTAAAGGTCCTCGTGGACAGAGTATTATTGAAATTGTTGACGTGAAAAAAGTTGAAGCGTGGAAGATGAGTAAGAGAGAGGCGTGAAGCTCCGAGGTCACAACCCCGGCCAATCCCAGATTGACCGCTCCGTGTTGCGCCGTGTTACTTCGGCATCGTCGCCGACAGACACGGTGACGCTAAAGCCGTCGGCGTGACGGCCATCCAGAAAAGCGTACCGCCCAAAGACAGGCGACCATTTTGACCCGGCATCAACCCTCCGGTCCTTCATGAGTTTCTTCAGTATTTGTCCCAGCTCACCAGCGGCCGGCCTGCCCGTCTCGTAATCCACATTTAGGCTTGTGCATCTCACGCAGTTGCCCGTCAGCTGCAGGACGTGCTTCTCAGCGCCGTCACCGTCCCCGGGGGAGATGGCGAGCTCGGCCCAGAAATCCTCTGCCCATGCGTCCTCGCCTTCGCCATCCACGACAATGTTGGGCCTGAACCTGTACATCTCGACGCGACCCCCCTCGGAGAAACGAGACCTCACCTCTCGCAGCGACGACTCGGATGCCACGAGCAAGGGTGCCACATCAGAGAAGGTCAGCCACGGTGTGGATTTCGCACTTGGCGCCCCTTGGGAACCGGTGATGTAAGAGGTCAGGGACGAGACCCAGCCCTCCTGTCGCTGCTCGGGTTTGGGCAGCAGGGTCTTGCCCAACACGGCGCGTCGTCCGTCACCGAGGTACACGAGAATCGTCGGGACACCGAGACGCTGGCTGAACCAAACATCGTAGGTATCTCCCATGCGGTAGGCCGAGGCCGGGCTGCCGTGCAGCACCACGTCGATCCTCTCGAGGGAGCCCGTGTCCGGCTCCAGGGACACTTTAAGCGAGTTGTCTTCGCCGTTGGTCGCCACGGCTTGGGCTGGATCGCTGCCGATAAAGCGCACGATGATGTTGGGCTCTCCATCCCGAGGGCCATGGACGATCTGCTGCTCGAAGAGGGCGCAGAGTGGATGTGAATCCAGCTGGATCTTCTTCAGCTCGCCCGTCGACGGGCGCACCTCGTACAGCATAAACCGCCGGTCATGGCTGAGTCCCTGAGGGCTGATTTGCGCCGACTTCAATTTAATCCCACGGAGGGCCTTGATGGGGTAGACATAGAGCTATTCCAGGGGTCAGTATTTGGTGTTTTCCTCAAATTTCCCCGAATCGGGCGGCTGGGAGACTCACGGCTGTTACTTTCATGGTCATTCTGTCGCCTGTATCTATGTGCCTCTAAGATTGTATCGATGCAGGACAATTTAAAGTTCTTAGGTAGCGGTGTATGTACCAAGGGGCAGCTGATCAGGGGAAAGGTCTAAAGGGAAGAAATCAAACTGGTGCATCCATTTGAGTCAATTGAAATCGCAGCGGGTCCACAGTCAGGCAAGTCCGTCCCTACCTATCAGGCCACAACACATTTGGGCTGGCGTGCTTGAGCCACCGACCCTACAGACACAGTGTTCAGGTCCAAGTTGGTGATTGCCTAGGGAATCACAGCACTGCTCTGAAGGGGCCGATACTATGGAACTCTTTGTCTTCATGCAGAGACTCAGGAGTAACTCCCAACTCGGCTCTTCGCTTCCGGTCACCTGCCTCTTTTGTAGACCCTCTCCAAACAATGCCAAGAGGTTAAGCGGTCCGCAGCTCCTGCACTTCAGCTCCCCTAGGAATTGACCGTTAGCCATTAGCAACTCAATCAAACGACAACAACTTTCAAGAAGCTGGGAGGCTTCCTAGAACCACAGTCACTTCAGCTACCAACTACCTGTGGTGTGGTGATTTGCGAGCCAATCCAACTCCTGCCCGTGACACTTGTCCACGATGACCAACTCGGACTCGGTGCATATCTGACTCGGACTTGAGTGGGTAAACCTGTTGATGTTGATGACAACATTGGCTCATTCTGTACCTTATGGTCTCGGTTTGCACTCGGATTTGTCGCTGATCCTTCCAAAGGTTTCTAGCATATGTTTCTAGCTCCCCCGAATGTTGCTGCTTACCAAGAGGGCGATTTCCCGCTGCACGTTGCACATTCACCCTGCAGTGGCTTTAAAGGCGGCCTTGACCCCGTCCACTGAAGCCCGCGGTCTGATTTCATCACTTTTCTCATCACTTAAGATTTCATACCTACAGCTTCACCCGGGAAGGAAAATAATCTCAAAAACAGCATCTCATTGGACTTCCACCTCTTGCTAGAATGGAGGACAAGAATATCACTCTGCACACCAAGCCCGGCGCCTCCCTTCACATCTCGGTGGCCAAACCCCATCCACCAGGCCAATACGCCCTCTCCCGCACACTCGTCGTGTTCCTCAACGGCCTCTCCCTACCTAGCGCAGCCTGGTCCGAAGCCATCGACCGCCTGCTGAGCCTGCGCCGGGAATCCGAGCAGCCGATTCCCGCCTTGCTCTGCTACGACCGCTACGGCCAGGGCAAATCCGATTCGGACCCAACCGACGACCCACAAGACACGCCCTACGGACACGACGCGCCCGCAGCCATCGCCGACTTGCACCAGCTCCTCCTCCAGGCCTCGCAGGACGAGTTTCACAAATCACTTGAAAACCTCCAGTTGGTACTGGTTTGCAACTCGATCGGCTGCGCCCTCGCCCGCCTCTACGCCGCCGCACACCCCGGGCGGGTCAGCGCCTACGTCTTCCTCGACTCAATGATGGCCAACACCGATTTCGTGTCCCTCTTCCCGGACCCGGACAGCGACGCCGGGTTTGACGAGGGCCAATTGCCGCAGGGCATCACCGCCGACGACCTCCGGCACGCGAGGGCCAGGGTCCGCGCCTTTTTGCACCCGACCGTGCCCAACCCCGAGCATCTGGATCGGAGGCACCTAGCCGAGCTCCTGCCCCGGGCTGACGGACCGCCCCTGCCCGAGGGGCCGGGAGGGAGGGAGCCGTTGTTGACAGTGGCGGGTCACGACTGGGATGTATTCGGCGAGCAGTGCGAGCATGTGGGTTATCCTTTTGCACTACTCTCTGAACTAATACGCTGACAACGAAATGCGACAGGGCTCGTTATCCGTGCCAAAGGCCGTCATCAACGCCTATGTCAACCCGGCCTGGGGCTCGTACAACGAGGGCTTGACCCGTCTCGTTCCGACCGGGAGCGAGGTCAAGATAGCCAAGGGCTGCGGCCACTTCATCCAGAAGGACGACCCGGCCTTCGTCGCCACCGAACTCGGCGCCGTTTTGGATAGGCTGCGGGACTGTGACTAGGAGCGTCGGGAAATCATTCACTTGTCCGCTGCTACGTTCACGGGGGAACAAGCTTTGGAGGGGGGGCGGAGAAGATCGGGAAGCAGGAGTAGGATGTCTGGTGTAATTATGTTTCTATGTAACAGACAGACGCCTAAGATCAGAACAGTGGCGTACCTGTCTAGGCTGAGTCGTATTCGTTGCAATTCGAGCAGCTCGATTAAGATCCAACGGAGTGCGATTTGTCCAGGACCGTCTCATACTGCAAACCGCCCAGCTTCTGCCACGCCCGCCACTTTTCTTGCAGACCGAATCACACCATCTTGATCGACGAACATACAGCACCGATTACCACCTTCACCCCCCTGTGTCATCAATCAACGCCCAAGTTGCTTTCTCTCTGCTCGCCCATCACTCAGACTAAAGTCGAGTCAAGCGTTGCCGTATTCCTATCCAATGCCCGTCTCCGCCCACATCGAAGAAGTCGAGAATAAGGAAAGATGCTGGCAGGTGGGTATACAAGGAGACAGAGCGGTGGGCCAAGAACCGGGCTGAGAACCAGGACCCCCGGTCGCCTTCTCGCTCGAACTAGAAGTAGCTACCTACGCGGCGAATTGTGGACGACACTGGCAGACCCGCGCTCATGATATGGGACAAGGTCTGTGAAAATCCACGCGAGGGTGACTGGTTTGGGCTGGCAGAGCAGCGAGTCATCTTCCGAAGAGGGTCTCGTATGATAGCAGTTCCTCAAGTCAGTTCACTGAACTGATGTGGTAGAGTTATAGATGAATCCGATAACATCTCCAGGTCGAGGAGATGATCAAGGAGTATACCGAATCACCGTCCCACCGAAATTAGCTGGTCTGGGTACATGTCAGCCTTACATTCGAAATTGCTGCCTAGGGTAGGTGTCAGAGATCAAGCCAACAACCAACTCTGAAAGTTTGCTCTCGACCAGAACAAGCCCAACGTAAATGCCCTTGACCGAGCCACCAACTGTTCCAGGATGTTGAAGCGTCTGCGGATACCCAAGGTACGCACAAGCGCCATCCCAGGTCAGACGTGTGGTGCTGCCCCTGAAGCTCACCCACTCTCAGCCACTGCTGCAGTACAGTGGTGTGTACGATGTCGTGTAAGGGTAGGCTCCGTGCCAGGGGTCCCGGAGCCGGCCGGAGCACGCTGTGGGGCCGTTCATCTGAGCGTCCGGGGATCGACTTCATGTTGCTGTGTCCGGGGCCTGGGGACTGGGGACCTCGTCCGAGTCCGGACTACCCAAGTACACCGCCGGGCGGCCCGACGCCCTTGTGTCACCATCTTTCACCGGTCGCAGGCCCATATTTCCACGACCACCAAATCCCGTTACACAGTGTGGTGCTGCCGCAGGTTAGCGAGGGCGGGATGTTGGACTCCCTACTCAAAACGGTACCTTCGGCCAGTGCTTGTCCCTGGGCGAGTGGCTGGAGCACCTGCTTCGAATCGCCAGGGCCCATGTGTGGTGAGACCTGCCGCCCTTGCCAGATTTGTGCGCACCCTACCCATATACACAGTAGGTAAGTAAGGTAGCTTACCGGTTGGCCTCGAAATGGCTGCGGTAGCAATGATCAACCGAGCCGATGCCAATGGGAATGGCACGGTGCGGAACTTGGAGATATAGCGGCGTTGCTGGTCGATTCGGATCTGGGAGATGGGAAGACCGGCAAGCAAAGCCTCTGGCTCCTTCAAGACTCAGGCCGCCCGAAGAACCCTTGTGTCATTAGTCTGATGTAAACGCGAGACGTCGTTGTGCAGCGCGACCCGCTTGTGTTCTCCTTCCATAATTGACTGCAGCGGCCTGAGATTGGATGCAACACTACACACCACGGGACTGCTTTTCTGCCGAATTTTTGCTATGCATGGCGAGAGCTCGGTCCCTGGAGCGGCTCTGCGATGGCAGGCCAAGTCCTTTGTGCCGTGGACGGCCCGCAGGTCTTGGGGGGGGGGGGGGGGCGCTCGATGGGGAGCTGGGGAGCTCGAGTGCCGTGGAGGAGAGAGACGTCAGATCTGCTGGTTTGCGCGGGCCGACTCAGGGGAGCCATCACGAGAAACAACCCCAGAAAGGTTCGAGAAGACACGGACATGTCGTCGGCCCGGTATCAAGCTCCAGCCGACAAAGCGCACTTTCGCCGCCCAGGGCATCCACCACCAGTCCACCACCGAGCAGCCGCATTCGAAGTGAGCGAATTGGAGACACTTGGGGACTCTGTGCTGCAGATACGCGAAGGCCAGATCCCGTTAGCGGGAGGGAGCTGGCGAATCCGAAACAGGCAGAGATGCATAATGCCATGCACAACGGTGGCCGATGGTACGTCTGGCGCGTTGCTCCTCCCGCCCGTTGCCGGTGCTGCTGTTGGCACAATAGGTACGAAGTACTTCGATTGGTAGCCATGTGGCAGGGTTCTCGAGAAACTGTTGGACAGCGTGCATTGTGACTCTTGGACAAGGGACATTGCATCTTCCATGCTCGACGACAAAGCAAAGGATACACGTTTTGGACCCGCCGTTTCCGTCCTTGCAGATCGGGGACGGAAGATTGCTGGATGTTTCGTCAGCCACCGTGTCATGGGCCCCTGTCCTGCCTCGCGCGTTGTCGGTTCTCGAAGGTCAACTCACAGCGGGCTCTTACCCTACCTTGTGTGACCAAGGCAAGGTATTGGACTCTACCTTGTAAATCTCTGCCTGTCCGAGATCCATGGACAACATGAACAAATCCCGTCCCGTTAGGCTTGATTTGGGCCCAAGCGTGCTTCAAGCGAGTCAACCACCCCCCCCTCTTGAGGCGTAACAAGGGGCCAAAGTGGGTGCAGTCGCTGCAGTGTGGGCGGTTTCGGTGCGGGTCATTGCAAGGCAGATGACACTGATCACCCGCACGTTGATTCCTTCGAAGAAAGAGGACGCATATCTTACGAACAACGTAAGCTATCCCTCAATGGCAAATCTCGGGTTGGACACCGACGCTGGGAATGCTTTTGACATGTTCGGTGGAATGAGGATGTGTGCGGAAAGTTGGCGTTCAGTTGTCCCCTGGCCCCCCAGGTATGAAACCCTGAGCTCAAGGAGCTTTGACCATTTCTATCTGCCCCACCGAGACCCTTATCAGAGCTTTTTACCCCTCCATCCCAATCGGTCCCATGATGGCGGGGTAACAGCTCCTCGGTCAAGACGGATCTGTCAGTAATAGTACTTCGTAGCAACGGAAGGGGAGAACTAATGGGGATAAAACTTAGCACTGCTCAATATTTTGTGTTAATATGACCAATTGCGTCGAGAAATACTCATCTTAGCTTCTTTGAGTGTTCAGAAGATGTCGTCGAGTACATGCCACCACGACTCTTCCAAAACCTTTCGCTGATACCCGGCCTGGGCCAGATTTGATTGTGGTTTTAGCCATGACGATGCGAGGTCGTTGGTCCTCAGGATCGTTGTCTCAAGGTTCGAAGTTGGATACGGCAGCAGATGATGAAACAAGGACGGAGGCCACGGTAGCTGCCTAGGTTGGTTCGGGTTCTGGAGAACGGCAGGAAAACATCGCATGGAATGTCATTATTCATTGGCCACTCCATCATGGGTGCTTTTTGGCCTCCATCAGACCACGCGCCTCAGCCGCCAGGTCTGCTGCCCAACCGCCAGCGAGCTTCCAATATCCGTAGGCATGGAATGATCGTCAATGTGGGTATCCATGACAGGGCGGCTCGGCGGTAAAGCTTGCAATTTGCGGCAAAATGACCAGACTCTGATATCTTTAGACGAGACCACAGGGTCTCGAGTGGCCGATGTATCTACTCGAGTCGTGGTCAGATGTGCGGGAATCCGACATTCTCTTCAAGCACTTTTCACGCCTTTCTCTGTCAGCAAAACTTGCAGCCCCTTAACTACCTGCCACCGCCAAAGGACATCACAGGGTGGTGAAGCTGCCTGACTGTGGTACGGATACCTCCGTAGGCTAGTCGAGACGGCGTCGGCGTCAAGCGACGGCGCGTAGGACG
Organism: Parathielavia hyrcaniae; assembly: GCA_033575675.1. NCBI lineage: Eukaryota > Fungi > Ascomycota > Sordariomycetes > Sordariales > Chaetomiaceae > Parathielavia > Parathielavia hyrcaniae. The sequence goes on along the minus strand of MU863674.1, from coordinate 87,243 downwards.
GGACCAAACGCCGATCGGCGGGCAGAGGGCAGGGGAGCATGAACGGGGAGGTATATTAATAGATTGCCCCATTGTCAATCAGGACTACATTTCAACACAGACGAGACCATTGCTCTCATGAGACTCGAGTGCCTGCAATGACTTCTGAGGGCCCGAGATCGCCACCACCAAGAATTGGGAGCGCGCTATCCACAATATTCACGCCTGATCTCCCATTCTCGAGCTAACATACTGTGCATGTCCCCCTTCGCCACGGTTTTTCTACGAGCTCGTCGCCGCATGCCAAATCAACCGAGATTTCGGAAACTTTGGGCGAAACTGGCGAGAACTTGGCCGGGCGAGCCGGGGTAGAGAACCGGCAGGGATCTTTTGCTGACCGTCGCTTGGAGCCTTGGACAAGCAGGGAGCCTGGGCCATCGGATGCCGCAGGTTGCCGAAGATGCTTGGGTTCGCAGCGCGAAAGACTGTGCTGGGGTCAAACAAGGCCAGCAGCTTTTTTTGAGGAGCATTGGGTTCAAGTCATCTCTCACTGCATCACGCAAAAGCGTCCGAGTAGGAGCTGCTTTTGATTTGAGGCTCTACCTCAGACATCACGTTCCGTGGTTGGCAACCTGCCCTGAATGGGAGCCCGCTCTACTTTTATCGGCCGCGAAGGCCAAGAGCCTAGAAAGAGACATGGTTATCACCAGCTTTGTTGGACATGGGCTGTGCGCACTGTGAGGCAGGGATACTGGGGAAAAGGCTGTGACCCTAATCCGTAACGGCGATAGCGTGATGTGAAGCTGAGCAATGAAATCGAAGGCTGGCGCCGCCGTGCAGCCTCCACTAGGTGCAGCATGGTGTGCACAGCCAGACGGAGACCAACGAGCTCTCCGTTTGAGCCTTGGGTTGAAACCTGCACCAATGAGCGAAACGGGTAAGTTGCATGAAGACCCTGAAGATGTAGGTGAGAATGCGTGTGGGACGAGTCAGGTACGGTGGACGTCGAGGACAAGCACGCAGTCTCGGCTGTGTACTCGAGGACACTGCTCCATCGCTGTGCGGATAACCAGGTAGGTAGGTATTGTACCTAACTGAGGTGATCGTCAAAGCCGGCTAATGCTCGCCTGAGGGTAGGAATCAAAGTTACGCTATTGGGGCGCCATCTCAACCTCTCGGCCCGCCACCGAATTGTCTACTATGTAGCGGATGACGGATGAGTGCAGAGGCGTTCACTCCGTCCCGCATCCCGCATCCCGTGTCCCACACAGGCGACATTCGGTCACCGAGCTCGCCGTTGAAACCATCGCGGGCTCTTCAGAGGCTTCACTACCTGAACCGCCATCGATGCTATCCGTCGGGGCAGCCTTGACTCTTCTGACTCACTGCTGCTAATACCTGGCTCCACAGTTGATGGCTCAACCCAGATCCCGTCGGTACGGCAAACTTTGCCTCAAGCCTGAACTTCGGGACATTACCGGCATTCTACCATCTGCGCAGTAGACGCTGATTAGTTGAAACATGGGCGATGGGTAATTGTCGGGCAATGATCGCCCGTTCTGCCTTCGAAATCGAGGTATTCGCCCGGTGCCACGAGACTGCGCTTGCATCAATGGTGTGTTGCAAGCCCGGGCTTCCTCCGGCGTGGCATGCCATGCGCTGGTACGTACCCATTGAGCCCACACAGTTAGCTTTCAACTGCTCACACGGCCCCGCTGTTAAGGCAGCGACCATGGATGCTTCGCTGCTGCTTCCAGGTTGGAAGACCCGCTCCTGCTGCGTAATTTCGCCATCTGCAGCAGCGCACCGGTTTTGGCAATCCAGCCAAGCAACCGACCCAGGGGGAGTTCCAGAGGGCCGCCGCTCGCTCCAGGTTGCCCGTTGCTTCGAGCTGCTGTGCCCTCCAGTTACAGCGGCCCTCTTGAACCAGCCCCTCCACCCTTCACCCAGTTCTTTGCTCTTGCGACCGACCACCCGACCCCTTCCATCCATCTTCTGGATTGCGACCCGAGACCCTGAGCAATCCAATATTCTCGATTCAACAAGAGCAAGAAAAAGCTTCATTGCGAAGACAACACCTCGGCAGAGCACCGGACCCTAGCAATTGCGGCAAAGAGCATGCGACAGTCGACCTCGTTTCCGAGCCCCTCCCTCTCTCCCCCTCTCCAATAGAGAGAGCTCCGAGCCCCCCCCACCGCTCCGCTAACGTTACCCGCCGCTGTCGCTGCCGCCTTCTCCTGCTTGCCTTGCCTGCTCCCCACTCTCACCGATTTGCCTTGCTCCTGTTCCGCTCTCTTGCTCACGTCGACTCCTGGCCCTCCGTTCCACCGCACAAACCTGCCCGGCCGCCCGGAATCTCGCAATCCCCTCGCCTCCAGGACGATGACTGTGTCAAGCGACGCTGCCAGCAAGCTCGAGGCTGTCGCTGCAATGTCGGATTCGTCGTCGCCCTCGGCCGCTGGCGGCGGCGCTCCCACGGGCGACGAAGCTGGTAGGTTCGCCAAACTAAAAGAACCGAGACATTGGCCATTTCAAGTCAAGGCGGCCGAGTCCATTAAACACCCACCAACCCCCCTTTCCCCCCTCTCTTTTAGACATGCTAGGCTGGAGGAGCTTTGGCTAACGGGCTGCTTTCTGATTCGAAAGCTTCGACGATCATGGTCAACACCAAGGTCCCCGCGACGTTCCCTCCCCCAAAGACCGACAAACCTCGCCCGCACATCTGCGGTACTTGCCAGCGCTCCTTTGCCCGGCTGGAGCATCTGAAGCGCCACGAGCGGTCCCACACCAAGGAAAAGCCGTTCGAGTGCCCCGAGTGCTCACGCTGCTTCGCGCGCCGTGATCTGCTCTTGCGGCACCAGCAAAAGCTGCATCAGACAACGACCCCGTCGTCCCGCCCGCGCAACCGCCGCGAAAGCGCTAGTGGGGCGACGCCCGCCGCCGGCCGGGCTCGGAAGAACAGCGTCGTGGGCCCCAGTGCTACCAACACCACCAGCACGGCCGCCGCCTCAATGAGGCCGAGGGCTAATACCATCAGCCACGTCGACGGCGCGACCATGCAGATGATCGCCTCTGCCAATGCCCAGGCCTCGAGGATGCCGCCCACTCACAGCCGCCATCCGAGTCTGATAGGGCTCCCCACCCACCATGGCCTCGAGGCTTTTGGCATGGCCTCGGCCCTGGCCCACCGCGGAGCGCCCCTCGGCCTGCCAAAGCTGGAAACGCACGGCATCAACAGCACGGGCATGGATTTCTCCAGCGGCCTGAGGACGGCACCCGCCCTGGCGTTTGGCTCCGAGTTTGAGCTGGACAGCTTGTTCTTCTGCTCCCCGGGCTCCACCATCAATCCCAATGCCCTCCACTACAATGACTCGCCGCCTTCCATGGCCATGGATCCTCTGTCCCCCTTCACACACGGCCTGTCCGACATGTCGGCGACAGGCCAGTCGGTAGAGGACAGCTTCGACTGGGTGTCGGGCTTCGACCACACAATGTCATTCACCAACGCCCCGACCGAGACCGCCGTGGACGGCTCCTCGCCCTCGGCTCTGAGCACCACCAGCCAGAGCGGCATCAGCGACGTCATGGTCGACGGCTCGAACCACCACACAGCCGCAACGGGAACCAGCTCCATGTGGCAGCCCTCTATCATGGGCCCTCCACAAATGACGAACCCTTTTTCTCTCGACATGGGCGGCTCCGTGTTCCCTGACCTCCTCAACGGCGCGCCGTTGTCTCCGCAACCCTCGTCGGCCAAGACCATGGGCGAGAACTACTTCTCAACCCCACCGCCCTCGCTCAGCTCCCTGAGCCCGGCCGTCATGTCGGGCCTGAACACGCAGAATTTGAACCAAGCGCTCAATTTCGGTGCCGGTCCGGAGACGCCGTCCTCGATGAATGGTAGTAATCATGGCACCTTACCCGTCTCGACAATCACTGATTCAACAAGACATGCCATCCTAGGTGCCCTGTCGGCCTCCCAGGCGTCCCAGTTTGGTACGCGCAGGTACTCGTTCGCCACACCGACTTCCCCCCTCGCCGCCACCCACCCGTCCTCGTCTCTTCTCGGCAGCCTCGCCAGCACCGGTAGCCCCGATCAGACCGCATTCCTCCCGAGCACCCAAGACCTCCAACGATACGTCGCCGCCTACCTGCGATACTTCCACCCTCACCTGCCGTTTGTTCACGTACCGACACTGTCGTTCGAAATTCCTGCGCAATCGTTGGCTAACGGGCGAAATAGCGGCATTGGGGGGAGCGGGTGCTTACTTCTTTCTATGGCGGCCATTGGCGCCCTCTTTGAGTTGGAACACCAGGCCTCCGCGGAGCTGTTTGGGATGGCCAAGAAGATGATTCAGCTGTATCTCGACGAGAGGAGGAAGGCGAACGTAAGAAAGGCAGAATCCATTCGGCTCACTCCCCTGTCGGACCACAATTCACAGCAGCAGGACCCCCCCGCCGAGACTCCCCTATGGCTGGTTCAGGCGATGCTCCTGAATGTCGTGTATGGCCATAACTGCGGGGACAAGCGGTCCGGAGACATAGCGTCGACCCACACCGCCGCACTCGTAAGTCTTGCGCAAGGGGCAGAGTTGAACCGGCCACTGCGATTTGAATCTTCGGCCGAGGACGTCGACATGGCCGACGCCGATGCCGCCGACGACTGGAACAGCTCGGGGAGGGAGCCTGCCGATGAGCACGCCGAGTGGCTGCGCTGGAAGGCCATGGAGGAGCGGAAGCGGACCCTCTATGCCCTCTTCACCTTGTCCAGCCTCCTCGTGTTGGCGTATAACCACACGCCGGCACTGACCAATTCCGAGATCCTGCTCGACCTTCCCTGTGACGAAGAGTTCTTCGCCGCCGAAAGCGCCGCCGCCTTTCGGGCCAGGGGCGGAGTTTCCGCGGCTAATCACAATCGGATCACCTTCCACGATGCCCTGGCCGGGCTGCTGCGTGCCGCCGACAAGCAGCACAAACGCCCCTTCACCAGTGCCGCCCACCAACTTCCCGGTCCGGCCGCAGTCCACGTCGGCGAGCCCCCCAAGAGCGAACCGAAACCCAGCCGCTTTGGCTGTTTGATCTTGATCAACGCGCTGCACAATTACATATGGGAGACTCGCCAGCGCCACCACAACAAGGTTTGGACCAACGAGGAAACCGAGAAGATGCACCGGCACATCGAACCGGCGCTCCGCGCATGGCACGCTGCCTGGGCGAGCAATGCTCAGCATGGCATGGAACGTTCGAGTCCCTACGGCGCGGGTCCGCTCTGGGCTGACTGCCTTCCGCTGCTGGACCTCGCCTACGTCCGCCTCTTCGTCAACCTCTCGCGGTCCAAGGAGAAGTTTTGGCAGCGCGATTGGGACGCCATGGCCGAGGAGCTGGCACAGGGCTCGGAGATTATGCAGCACGCCGCACACTCGCCCGTGTCCAACGCCGACTCCATCGTCACCGACCCCCACAGCACGACCGGGACAAATTTTCCTGGTGCCGACACCTCAACACACTCCTCTTCGCCGGACTTTGGCACCCCAACGGTACCGCTTCCTGGCACCATCAATCCGGTCCTGGCTCAGCAGCCGCCCCCGTTGCAAATTCAGGCCCAGACTGCCAACAGCAAGTCGACATCGAGGAGAGAGAAGCACTTGCGCAAAGCCGCCTTCTTTGCGGCCGAATCGCTCTCCGCTTCCGATAGGCTCGGCATCAGTTCTGCCAATTTGACGAGTCGCGAGTTACCGCTGCACGCGGCCCTCTGCACCTTCGACTGTGCTCAGGTTCTTGCCGAGTGGGTCGCCACCCTACAGGACCGCGTCGGTCGCTATCTGGGGATTCTGGGCCGGGACACCGTTGATTTCTCTCAAGTCCCGGCGATCATGCTGCTGGAGGAAGAAGATGTGAAGCTGCTGGACAAGGTTGACGACATTATCTGCGGTGCCGAGTTGAAGATGAGCCTGGACTTGGCTCAACCTGGCAGTGCGGCCAGCGGTGGCAGTGACGGGGCCAAGTCCGCCATGGACGCCAGATTGAACAGTGCGGGATATGCTACCAAGCTCCTCGGTGTCACGGCGTACATGTTCGACAAAGCCACTGTATGGCCTGGTACGTTGCCGGACCCTGAACGATGCGCATCCTGCCATTCCCTCCCCAAGCCGCTGACCATGCTTACAGTGACCCGACTGATCACATCATGTCTCGAGACACACGCAAACCATATGAAGGCCCGCGCCGAGAAGTCCATCATGGCGCAGAACTGAAGCGCCAGACAATTTGTTGCGGAGCAAAACGCGTACCAATTCTACTCTTCTAGACGTCGGCCTTGGATTCGCGCCTCTTCCACGTTGAATCGGGGGTTCACCATCGGATCAACGTCTGCATTCTTGGAGTTCATAGTTTTTGCCCGACGGGTTTTTTTTGACGCAGCGTGATACCCTCTTGATATCGGTCGTTTTCCCTCTCAGCTGTCAACGACCTCCACAGTTTGCCTGTGTCCGGGGAGCATGAAGAATCAGCATAGCCATGTTTCTCGGCGATTGCATGACAAGACGGCTCTCGCTTTCGTTTTCAGGGATTTGGTACGGGCGTTGTGCTATGGTGGCCACCAGTGGTTGGAGGAACGTTTCGACACCCGCGTCACGCCATATGGTTGAATTCCGGTGCGTGTTTCGCAAATTGGGGAAACGGGGAAAAGGATTGGGGAGAGGCTTGGGAACGGAAAAGAGTGTCCTGGGGAAGGGGGTTCACCAGAATGCTGGGGTGGCTTGCTCTCTTGGGTGGCAATGGGGCAGGTTACGATTACACGTTTGACGATTTGACGCATTGTCATGCTTTTCTTATGGCCCTGGTCTGGGAGAAGAAGCTATTTGGTCTCCTGCGGCGCTCAGAAGTTGGGGTTTAGGTATGGCCAATGGGGTCTGCGCACGCGAGGGGAAAAGTCGACCGGAAAGCAAAGGCTTTCCGCAAGGTGAAAAGATCGTTGTATCTGTATCGTGGGCGAAGCATAGCGGAACATCACAAAATGGCGGTTGAGCCCGCGGAACTCCATCCTAGACGGGAATGACTGGGAGCTGTGATGATTGTGTGGGAGCCGACAGACAGCTAACATGCAACTTCGTCCGCACATGGACATGATGGAGGCACTGGCAGTTCGGAACAGTCATTGCAATGGAGAAACGAATCGCGAGCAGAGAGTTCTCTTGTGGTTGCGGGTTGGGTTGTGTGTTGTGTGTTTCTCAGGGGTTGCAGAGCCTCTTCCGGAGTTCCGATGCCCTACCGGATTCATGGCGCACAATCGACAAATGGCTTGCAGGAGGAATCCTTGCTGCGGCGGGCTTGGGTTAACGTCCCCCATTCATCCGATTGGCTCCGCAGAGATTTTTATCCCCTGTTTCACTGTGCCTCTGACCTTATCTGAAGTCCACCTTCCAACACCTCGGGAAAAAGAGCTGAAAGAACAGGAAAGAAAAGAGAAAAAGAGAAGGAATACGGGTGACTGACAAAATGGAGCATCGGGTCGCAGGTGCGGATGGCGCCGATGGGCATCTCCTTTTCATATTTGGAATGCTTTCTTTCTCTGTGAGAGATCTGTCCTTTTTTTGTTTGAACTCAATCTCTCTCTCTCTCTCTGGGCATGATCCTTGTTTGTCAGGGTGCCCTGGCTAACCCCATATCGGCGGAACAGGACCCTGACCTGTATTGCATGTGAGAGCCAAAATTCGGACAGTTACGGCCGCGTGTTGACATCGTTTCAGAGGATTGGTCCTCTACTGTGCTGGTTCTCTTTGTCCTCTCGCAAGTAACCGGCCGTGTCCTCTCACACTCACAGTCACCTGGCAATTCCCCCAGCTGATCCGCAAGGTCCAGAAACAAAGTCCCCATCAAGATTCGGATTGTTGGAATCTGGATGCAATCTTAAAACACCCGAGCCAAGCCAGCATGGATGCGGGTCGCTTGTTAGTGTTCTCGACCGTTGGCTAGACCCGTTCGAGCTGGAACGTGGTAAAAGGGATGGAGAAAAAGAAAAAGTGAGACCCGACGGGAAGAAAAAGGACGGCTTGTCCCATCTGCGGCGGGTTCCTGCTCCCTCTTTCCCTCTTCATCCCCCCCCGCCTCTCCTCCCTCTCGACACGCCCTCCCCTTCCCCCACGGAGCACTCCCCCGTTGCCAGATAACCCACCCCCGCTCTTCACAATGGCGACGACGACCACAACAACGACTCGAAGCCGCAGGGCCCAGAGCGAAGCAAAGTCGGCGCCCCTCAAGCTTGCCGAAGCGCCCCAGTACCCCGACATCCAGAGCATCCGCGACGCCATCCCCGCGCACTGCTTCGTCCCGTCCACCTGGCGCTCGCTGGGCTACGTGATCCGCGACGTGGCCATGGCGACGGCGCTCGGCTGGGCGGCGCTGATCTACATCCCGCAGATCGACGACAACTCGGCCTGGCTCCGCACCGTCGCCTGGATCGTCTACGGCTACGTCCAGGGCCTGGTGTGCACGGGCATCTGGATCCTGGCGCACGAGGCCGGCCACGGGGCCTTCTCGGTGCACCAGCGGCTCAACGACGTCGTGGGCTGGGCGCTGCACTCGGCGCTGCTGGTGCCCTACTTCAGCTGGAAGTTCTCGCACCACCGCCACCACCGCTTCACGGGCAACATGGAGAAGGACATGGCCTTTGTGCCGCACACCAAGGCGGACCGCGAGAAGAAGCGGCTGGTCGACCTCTACTTTGACCGCGAGCTGTTCGAGGACGTGCCCATTGTGCAGCTCGTCAAGCTGCTGGCCCACCAGCTGGCCGGCTGGCAAATGTACCTGCTGTTCAACGTCTCGTCCGGCTGCGACAGCCAGCAGCGCAAGGACGTCGGCTGGTGGCGCGTGAGCCACTTTGAGCCCACCAGCGCCGTCTTCCGCTCGAGCGAGGCCATCTACATCGCCATCTCGGACCTCGGCCTGGCCATTGGCGGCGCTCTCCTGTACCTCGCCTCGACCGTCGTCGGCTGGAAGATGGTGTTCCTGCTGTACGGCGTGCCGTATTTCTGGGTCCACCACTGGCTGGGTAAGTCCCCGTCACGCTCCCCTTCTCGGCCCTGGTGTTTAGATGGCTAATCAACGGCGCCGCCACAGTTGCCATCACCTACCTCCACCACACCCACCCCGACGTGCACCACTTTGACGCCGACAGCTGGACCTTCGTCAAGGGCGCTCTCGCCACTGTCGACCGCGACTTTGGTTTCGTCGGCCGCCACCTCTTCCACGGTATCATCGACACCCACGTCGTGCACCATCTCTTCCCGTGAGTTCTCTTCCGAATGGCGAGCTTCTTTTTCTGGCAGCAGAGTGTCGGTGTGCTGACCCGCTCAAACAGGCGAATCCCCTTCTACAAGGCCGAGGAGGCCACCGAGGCCATCAAGCCGCTTCTGGGCGACCTGTACCACCGCGAGGAGCGCTCCTTCATCGGCCAGCTGTGGTCGACCTTCACCCAGTGCAAATATGTCGAGGCGGACCCCGCGGTGCCTGGCGCGCTGAAGTGGGCCGAGAAGAAGTAATCCGGATGCCCCTTGACGCGGATGACGTTCTTCGATTAGATAATCTTCGAGACAACGGTCGAGACGGGTATAGATGATAGAGATAGACCATAAATTGGGACTGGGATCTGGCGGCGGCTGCCTCCCCCAGAAGTCAGCGTTGAACACGAAAAAGCTCTGGTTACCTCTCTGCTCTGTGTCGTTTGTTGTCTGGCGGCACGTCCAACTCGGCCCTGTCGCTGGGTGTTCACTTACTCCTGACCAGGAATCCAACGACCGTTTCCCCCAGAAAAATTAGTGACGCTTCCTCTTCCCCTCCTTCCTGCCCAAATCCAGACTTGAATCACTGTCGTCAAAGCTAAAGCAAAAGTCCACCACTCCCACGAGACCGCTCACAGCCGTCAGCAGCGCCTCCAGATCACCACACACCAGGACGGTACAGATCTGGAGCACCGCAAACTCGGCATACCCGGGCTGCTCGATGTTGCGGGGATCCAGGATATTTGCCACAGCAGCGTTCCGCCGGGCGTGGCCGCGTCGCTTGGTGGTGGCGGCGGCGGTGTAGTCGTCAAGTCCAGTGCGGGTATCGACCATCCTGATGGGCGCGCCGTCGCTCACATCGTCGTCATCCTCCTCCTCGTCATTGTGATCGCCCTCTTTCATGTCCGTGACGGGAAGCGCGGACCGGCGCAGGCGCATCAGCTGGCGGGTCATCTCGTATGGTCGCGGGAGCGGCAGGAAAGGGGGCAGGCTCTGGCCCGAGAGAAGCGAGTTCGAGAGGAGCGTGAGGGTGGATAGGATGGTGTGATGGGTGGGCTTGAGAACGTCGATGAACGCGGCCAGCGCGCTCATCCACTCGCGGTTCGCGCTAGACAAGGAGGGAGCGCGAGAGCGGGAATGGAGCGATTGGGAGGCGCCCCGCAGATGCGAGCGTCGCACACGCCTCTCGTCGTCATCCTCGTCATGGTGGCTGAGGCGCACGTGGGTGGGGTGCATCATGGTGTAGCTCGCTAGAGTAAGATAGGCCATGATGCGGGTACTGCGCTTAATGATGTCTTTGTAGGCGTCACGCGGGAACTTGCCGCCGACGGTGGGCTCCCACTTCTGCCACTCCGAGTGTTGGGACATGGACGGGATCAGCATCATGACCTTGCCGAATATCTTGCGCCCGGCTTTGAACAGGTGGTGGGCTGGTGTTCCGGGCACGTTGACGTCCCCTGCCGTGCCATGGACATTTGACCTGAGCATGGAGTTGATGACGCCAAAGTAGTTGGCCATGAGGTACAGGGTCGCGGACAGGTCGCGACGCACCCAAGTGCGATCTGTAAGGGGCGATGGGAAAATGGTCCAGAAGAAAGCAACCAGACTGCCGCCTGCGACGCAAGCAACACGATATGGGGCCAGTAGGTACGTCCTGGGACTAGGGGTCAGATACCTAGCCTTCGGACTGCCAACCGAGGGGGTTGCCACTTACGGGTAGAAGGGCTGACCGGTCCGCTCGGCAGCGGCCTTGCCGATGGCGAGCACTTGGAGCCCATAGCCGATGATAAGAACCTGCGTGATGATGGCGATCAAGACGGCTGGGAGGAAGCGCGGAAACTTGACGAAGAAGTAGTAGCTGATGAAGATGGAGAGCCACAAGAAGACGATGACTCCAGGGATCCGGCCACCAACAATGTACCAGATGATGAGTGAGAGACACATGGCAACGATGGTTCCACCAACTCTGCAGAGGAAGCCGAAGAAAGATTGGCCGGACGCTGGAAGTAAAAGTCAGCACCAACACACTACGATATGCAGAAGTCGAGCGAGCGGAATGGCAAGTAGAAAAGAACCGAATCACTCACTCATGGTCATCCTAGCAAGATAGGGGTCAGCATGGTACGGAATTGTCTTGAGAGGGTTGAAGAAGCCCACCCAATGGTTATGATGATGAGAGCCCACACCAGTCTCTGCTCCACGAAGAATTGCTGGGTGTTCTCCAGGAAGGCCACGATCCCGATTGTCATGGTCGCACACGCCACCCTCAATCCGAAAAGAGACTCCTCGGAGCCGAAGAAGTTGCTGATCTTTCGTAGGCCGTTCCCAAAGCGCTGCCAGGCTGTCTCGGGAGGCAGATGCTCAGGGTCTTTCTTCCGGTTGTAGTTGCCTCCAAACGAGACCATATTGGCACCGGCTTCCATGGCGTCGGGTGTCTGTTCGGCCGACGCATCCTCGTCACTCAAGACGGCCAGAAACCACTTGCGCAGGCGGTGGATCGTGGGGATAATGAGCCGCTTCTTGGACATGGTTCCGTCGTCGACCTTCTCGTCGGCAAAGTCAACCAGGTCCTGCACTGCCCCGCCCGATGCGTGCATCAGGCTCTCCATGTAGAGAATGATGTACAGCTGCACCTGGTCTCGCTCGCTCCGGAAATATGGACGGTCTGACGTGTCTTTGTCGAGGCTGATGCCTCTCTCCTGGACCCACATCTTGAGCAGTTCTCCCTTTTTCGAGTAGAAGGCCTGTATTTTGTTGCCGAGGACTCGGGCAAATCCAGGGTCACCGGGTTTGGGTTCTTGGTGCGCCTCAAGATCAATGTCGGAAGTACTCAAGCCTGGCTTGCCTGCTTTGCCAGAGGCTTTCTTGTGCCGTGGCACCAGCTCCAGGCACATGGCGGCGTGCTCTAGGCCTTGATCAACCGCCAGAGAAAGTATCTCAAAGGGCTCCTGTAGCTGTCTCATGACCTCGTTCCACACGTGTTTCTCGGCGTCCTTTGTGTTGGGCGTGTCGTCGGTGCGGTCCCAGTCCGGACTCTCAGAGAAACGCTGGAAGATATCAATGATTGTGTTCATTCCAAGCCTGACGGGTCAAGTCAGCAACACGATGAGACTCCCGGGGTAGAAGAGCAAGAAGAGCGAGAAGAGTAGGGAAAAGATGTAGAAGAGAGAAGGCATAGACGTACACCGGGATGTAGACATTGCGAAACAGCTTGTACATCTCGCTCAGGTCTTTGGCATCCAGCTTGCCCCATGCAAGGTCACGCTTAGCAAACGGCAGGTCGGCGTGCAGCTTGCCAGAGAGCTCTCTCATCTTGGCTGCCGTTTCCTCCAAGGGCTTTGCTGCCTCGGCCTCCTTGGCGGGCCTGGGGTCGTTATCGTCCGGGTGCGTCGCTCCTTCAGCTTTTGCCGGAAACAATTCGGGGTCCATGGCGGCCGCAAAGGCGGCATCCGGTTCAAGACTCGCAAGGTACGCCTTTTGCAACGAGACCAGCTTTCTTAGCAGTCCGATGGCCCTGGCGAGCTCTTTGAAGACCACCAATCGGCTGCTGACGGGGAATACGAGTAGGTTCACGGCCAAGGCCAAAGCGAGGGCGGTCAACATCGCCGTCAGCAGCTGCTGGACGAAGATGTGAGCAGCGGCGGTGGTGGCCATGAGAGGGCCGAATGTTGCCGAGATGTTGACCAGGATGCTGTAGGTGATGACGGGCAGGTTGAAGGCGGGCAGCTTGGCGCGCACGACGTTGCCGAACCAGATGTTGGCGAACAGCCAGACGGCGCAGACTGCGGACTGGCTCGAGCTGTATCCCGACGCCGAGGTGCTGTTTCGCGCTTGGATGGCGGACCACAGGGCGAGCATGGAGACGGCCGAGCCAACACAGACGGCTAGGGCGTTCAAAAGAAGGTTCATCATGAATTTGCCCCTGGGCATGACGGCCATGGCAAGCACGCTGATGATGGGTACGAGGTAGCCCACTGTCGCGAACTGGGCGGCGACTGGCGGCGCCTGCAACATGGCGACGGCGATTGTCGGGGGAAGCGACCCTCTGATGATGTTAGCTGAGGGTATTGTACCATGAGACGTCGAACAACCAGGGGCGTCCTACTTGAACATGGTTTTGAGAGTGCCCGCGTCCAGACCCAGCTTGGACACGAGGGCTGACAGCCGGCTTGGCTTCTTTTCCTCTCGTGGGACATCCGGGTCTCCATTTGTGCTCATCCTTCGTCGGTTGTCCCTCGCTGTGGTGGGATCGGTAGCCTCACTTGGCTCGGCTTCGTGTCCCTGGGGAGACATGGTTTCTTCACTCTGACCGGGGCCGATGCGAGACTCGGACGGTGCGGGCGGCGGCTCTGGGGTGTAGAGAGAAGGTGATGCCTTGTATCTGACACGAATCATCAAAGCTATCCCTCGAGGTGGTGAGTAAGCTACCAGCCTACCACACGGCGCAGTCTTTGAGAGGAGTATAGCTGGAATAACCTGGAACCCTTGAACACATCACACTGCCCAGCAGACGTCTGCCAGATTGGGAACGGCATGATGGAAATACCACAGCCATGGTACTCCGTATCACTGGGATGCCGATATCAGGAAGGCCGGCTTTTGCTCGGGTCTGGGTACTTTATTGTGGACAATGCAACTGCGTCATTCGTCATGGACTGTGGGTTGGTTGCAGGCGAGTTAGCAGGGACTGGCGAGGCCGAAAGCGGGGCGCATCCCGTAGCTGTCCGTCCACCGTCCGTACTCGGTACTGGTAGTCGCGAAGCCATCGCTGCGGTCGCTTCGACAAGCTCGAGACATGCTCGAGACATGCCGCGGCAGAGGCCGAAAGCACGAGAAAGGAGGAAGCTCGGCCCTCGGGCTGTTTCGAGTTTGCAGCGACGCTTTTTGCGTCTCGAGACGGCGGGGTAATCAGGTACAAGTATCCTGTACCGATTTTCGGATCGGGCGGATGGTCAATCGGCCGTGAGAGACCAGCCCAGCCTGTCTGTAACAGATGCGAATAAAGGTTCACGAGTGAGCGTGCCCTATTCCACACGCGTGCTCTTGACAGATCCATCCTACCCGTCCCGTCGAGTCTGTCGAAGTGCATCTCTCAGTTGGCGCAAAAGGCAGTTTGGGCAGTTTGCGGAAGGTCACGGCCACCGATTCGGCTATCGACCCACTGTTTGACAGACCCCAAGCCAAGCTCGGCCAAGTTTCTTGGCCGCATGACAGCCCGGCGAGATGCACCACTTCAATGACTGCAAGCCGATTTTTGGACCGACCTGGGATGGTCGACCAACTCTCAACCACCAACTGCATCGAACTCAGGCAGGGGAGCATGGTCCGATGCCATTCTACCCAATGCGACTTTTTTCGTCGCACTCACAAGCTATCTGGCAGAGGTGTGCATGTCTTGGTTGCTCGGCTCATCCGGCTCATCAGGTCGAAATGCGCTAGAGTGGAAGGTTCAGTGGACTCAGGTCTTCGCTGGGCAGTTCCGTGACGGAGACCCATGAGCGAACTTAAGGGGGCTTCCAGTGCTTACGAACTTATATAGAAACCATTCGGTAATGCGGTTACCCTCCTGTCACAGTTATGGCCCGGTCCGTTGGCCTCCCCTGCTGCGATTCTTGAAACAGAGCTCGCACAACACAACGGCACAGCATCGTCCGACCTTGCCCTGTCATCTTTCTTGCTTGAAGTCGTCGCAGACCGCGCCCGAAATCGCGGCCCACTCAAGATGGGGATACCTGAATGATTCCTGGCTGTCTATCTTCCTTTCCTATCAACCCGCCTCCGATTTTCTCTTGTTCGTTCTTGTGGCCGAGAAACTGTGCTGACAACAACACACATTCCCCTCGCGGAGCGAACGCCAGACGCTTCATGGTCTTCCAGTCAGGACAACCTAGCACACATCCCACCGTCACAACACACCATGCCAACTTACTTCACCCCTCCGCAGACCCCCATCACCACATCCTCACCTCCCCTCTCCCGCTCTAACTCGTACTCCGCCAGCAGCAGCGACAACACCTCCAGCTCCGACAGCCGCCGCCACCGCCACAACCGGTACAGCAACAGGCCATCCAGACTGGGACGTAGCTCACAACAGCAACAACAAGAAGAGAAAGAAGAAGAGATGACATCCAAGAACACGACTGACAAAATCCCCTACCTCTTCCTCGGCTCCATCGCCGCCGCCAGCCTCGTCGCACACAAGTGCTGGCCCAAGGGCTTCCCGCAAGGCGACAGGGAGGACTGGGAGCTTTCCGAGCTGGGGCTGCGCGCGAGGCAGAGGCGGCTGGCTGAGAAGGCAGAGAAGAAGAAGAAGCAGCAGAATAAGGCTGCTCGTTGGGGGGCTGGGGGTGATGGTGGGGTTTTCGAGGGCCCAGGGTATGGGTGCTGCTGCTGTTGCGATGACGAGCGGGGATTTACTCCGCGCCGGGGAGGTCGTCTTGATGGAGAGAGGAGATTGATAGAGGGAGGGGGGTATTATCTTGGTAATGAAGAAAAGGAGGAGGGAGATGGTGGGTACTGGTACAGCAGAGGTGGTGAGCGAGCATGGAATACCACCCCAAGGGACAGGGAAAGCCGGCGCGGGTCTATGGCTGGCCATGACCGCGGCAGCGACTACCGGGACTTTGGCCTAGGTCGATACAGTGAGCAGTCAGACACATGCAGGCGAGTCGGCGGCCTTGAACGGTTCGGGCTCCGCCCGACAACAGAGCAGTACTGCCATCCCGCCCCGAAAAGGTACTTGCTGGAATCAAGCAGCCCTGCTGCTACCACCAGGCCGGCCTCGTCTCATTGGCCTCGATACCTCCTCGAGAGGTCTTCTCCCCATGCGGGACCAGCAGCGGAGTCGAGCGTCTCAAGTTTCTCGCAGCCTAGACACTACGACAACCATCGTCCCGGGGAAGTTGCGTACGTCTACCGAGAGTCGCCGCCAAGGTCGAGGCGGGCATCATTCAACGTGGGCGGCCTGAGACGGTATGAGGATGGATATGGGTGGTAACCTTGTTGAGCCAAACTTCAGTTATCTGCGCGAACTTTTGTTGGTACAATACACCCTGCTTGCGTACTTGCACAGTTGGCGGCAATAGAGGCTCGAAAGCAACGAGACCATCTTCTCGGCCATTGACACACTCCAACGGGAAAAGGGCATCGGACCCTCGCAACAGAAGGTCGTAGTACCGAGGGCATGGCATCAGCACGGCCAGGCCACAGGGCAGCCGGGGAAAATCACGGCGCACCGCAAGCGGCCATTAGATTCATCAGCCTATCTAGCTGTCCGTAAATGCTAACGTTACCCTATGCAGCCTGCTTTGTTTCCATGGCTCACCTGGAACCAGGCCAAAAAACCATCATCAGGCAAGCTCGTCGCCCTCGTCATCATCCCGAAGAACCTTCTTCCGCTTCCTGCCCTTCAGCACAGCCTTCTTCACCGTCTTGGTGGGAGTGGTCTCCGGGGAAGAAATACCGGGAGAGCAGCCCTTTTTGGCAGAGCTCCTCACGGACTTCTCCGGCGTTGTCTCCATGTCGTCCGGCCCAAAACTGTTCCACCCCCAACCAGCCGTCTGTGCCACCAGGTACGGGTTCACATCCGCCTTGAACCACCTCTCCCCTCGCGTCGTGCTCCTTGACCCGCCCTCGAGGGCCGAGAACGCCGATCTGGTAGTACGCATCCGCTTGGTCCCCTGGGCCGGTTTGCCGCCCTCGCACACAAGGCTGCTCATCTTGAGTCGCTGTCGCTGGAGGCGTGAGTCGTAGGCAACGATGCCCCGAACGAACGGTGCCACGTCAAGGGCAATGAGCCTCAGGTTCCGGTCGAAGACGGAGGGTTCGAGGTATGACAATGGTTGCAGCGGAGAGGTGTCGGCAGTCGCAATCGGGTCGAAGGCCAGCGCAAAGTCCATGCGGTTGATTGCTGGTGTCCCAGGCAGAGTCGATGTGAAGCTGGCTTGAAGACATTGAATGGCCTGGCCTTCGTCCAGAGCAGAGAGCGCCTGGGCTGGCTGTCGTGAAAGTCTCCGAGTGCGCAGCTGGAGTGATGATTTGGCGAGCGACTTGACTGTGAAAGCGATGGACGTCGTAAGGGTGTCGTGATGTGTGATGATCGGTGCGTCGAGGTGCGAGATACCCAGCACGAAGTCTTCCCGAGCCTTGGCTAGCAGCTCCGGTTGAGTGGCGTCCATTGCTTCCTGTGATCCACAGAGTTAGCTCGGAATATATGTGAGACAAGATAAGGGCAATTCACCTCCTTGAATGCGGCAAACGCCTTGGAAGAGCACATGTCTGCCGCACTAATGGCATCTGCTAGATCACCGTAAGCTTCCAGAGCGCACCGCCGGTCAGCTGAGGTCGCTATATCAAGTCCAAGGCCCCCTGCCCAAGACTCCAATCCCACCGAGTCCTGCCAGTCCCCAATATCAAGACCCCACAAGTGCCAGGTTTGGCGGAGGACCTCCTCTTCAACCTCCCTCGGACCCTGCTTGGGATCCGCAATGCTGTCCCGTCCCAGAAGGTTCATTCCCGGTCGGTACGTATCCTGGCTGACGACCCTGACGACCTCTTTGTTCTCATCCAGGTCGACTCCCTTTGGCCAGCGGGGGTAAAACCAGTCAAAACCGCCCCTTCGGTCACCCACCCCGATCTGGCACCAGTACTGCAAATCCATCGCGGCAGCCCGGAGATCCTGGCGGCGAGAGTCGTAGAGTTGCTCCACAGACTGCCGCGAGAGGGCGTGGCCTTCGTTCGCCGCGATGAGGAGCAGGCGGTCAATCGAAAGATCTCTTGGTGGGGTGCTGAGCCGAAAGATGCCGTGAAGTTTCAGGGTGTGCAGCGGCACAAGCGTCTCGTCGTTGCAGGTCATGATAAACGGTCGCTTGGCCTGTGCAATGAGCCCAACGACTGTCGTCCAAAACTGCTTATCCTCGTCGTAGAGGATGTCAACCTCCTCCAAAAGGATCAATGACTGACGCTGGGTCTTCGGAGGTTCCTTCTTGGTTTCGTTTTGTGAGCCCCTGGCCGCGGGCTTTGCTGACTGCTTGGTCTTGGCCCCTGTGGTTTTGGCCTTGAAAAATGCTTGCATGGTGGACTGCTTGCCTGCTTTGATGTCCTTTGCAGTGTTATCCTCAGCTGCAGGATCCTCCTCGTCAGGTACGGCGGTGGACTGGTGCTGCTGAACGTGATGATTCCTGGTCATGTCGCCGATCTTCTCCAACACGTCTTTGCCGCCCCTCCGGCTGCTTGCATTGATCTCAAAGACCTCAAAGCCGAGCTCTTTGGCAACTGCGTGAACTGCAGCCGTCTTTCCGCAGCCGTGGGGCCCGCTCATGACCAGAGTGTTTGCAGTGCCCTTGGCCTGGTTTGCCGACCGAACGACAGTCTTACGGAGGATGCCTCGACTCCCACTAGGAGCCCAAGCGTCGTCCTCATCTGACAGCTCGTACAGCTCGTCCTCTTCGTCCTCACTAGAGACAATGAAGCCGTCGAGCTTCTTCCTCCGCTTCTTCTTAGCAGCACCTGCACCCTTTGCCTTTGAACCAGCCTTTGACTTGTCAGACTCCACCGAGCCAGTGTCTACTGACCGCACCATCAATGCCTGGAGCCAATCCCTCAAGAGGAATGCCTCTCGTCCTGGCTGAAGAACCTCGACAGCGCTTATCGGAGCATACTTTTGGGCCCAAGTAGCTGTCTCACACTGTGACATGTCAAATGCCGACAGCGAAGACGAAATGGAGTTGAAGAGTCTTGATAGCTGGGGTGGCACTCCCACTGTCCCATCATTTTCCAGAGAGGACCTTTTGCGTGGCACCAGACTTTTTGTTGGAGAGGACCGGAAAGTCTTGAGCTCAGGAAGGATCCGGGACTGGAGTTTGCTCCCGCTTTCAAAGTGCTTTTGAGGGAGGCGAAGCTCTGTAGGAGGAGGGATGACCGCATCTGTGTTAATGTTGCGCACCGCCACTTCCATCTCAGGGACGTCGGTTGACTGGGTGATGAGACGGATGACCGACTCGCTTGGGGAGATTTTGACGGCATTTCCTTTGGACTTTCGGGAGCACAGAGGTATTGTGCCAGTGTCATGGTCAAATACCTCAGCCCCGTCTCCCCGCACATGTACCATGCCCTGCCATGGCCACGCTGGCAGTTTGGCGCCCGGGAATTTCAGCCCCAAGCTCTTGACACCGAACTGGGGCATTGACATCTTGAATGCTGGTGCAGAACGGGTTTTCTTGGGCGAGCACGGTGTCGAACTGAAATGTTTCGTTGGAGCCTTGGCCGGATCGGAAGGGGTCTTGTCGGGCTTGGTATCTGCCGGGGCAGGACATGCTGTCTTAGTCTGCCCCAGAAAGAAAGGATGAGTGATCTTGGAAGCCTTTGGCGAAGTTGTCTTGCCGCCCTTTGGCAACTGTCCAAAGTTGGGGTGGGGACGCTGTGCTTGGCCGCTGAGGATCGTACTGATCAAGTTGCCCAGTTTGGCGCGACTCTCTGGGTCTGACCCGTATGAGACATGCACGATCTTCGATGTTGGTTTCCTGCCACGTCGGCCGGATGGCTTTGTTTCGATATCGCCAGGGTCCTCTGCAGCAGCCTTGGGCGCTTTCGGTTTCGGAGGTGAGCCAATCGTGCCAGTTTTCGGGTTGAAGCGCAAGAGTTTCTTTGGCTTGGTCAGGCTGGCCTCTGCTGCCGACGTTGCTGGGGTTGGCTTGGAAACGCAATTCGCCTCAGCTGGTTTTGGTTCGATCGATGGGGAATCAGCAACGGGGATGTCGGTCGGCGAATCATTCTTGCAGTGATTCAACTCGTGCACGGTGTGCGAGGATGTCTGGTTGGTGGGTGATACAGCATCGGTACTAGAGCTCTTAGTGTCCTTGGGCTTCTTGCTTTCGCTCCCTTTCCCCAGTTTCACGAAATGATTTTCGATGCCTTCGCTTGCAGAACTCCTCGTGCGCTTCCTCGGCCTTGGCCTTGTTTCTGTCTCTTCCTCTTTCGTTTCTTGGTCGGCCTTGCGCCGTCTACCACGCCGAGCCCCGGGATTTGTGCCAGTGTCGTCATCCTCCGGTGCCTCGTTTGGAGTGGGTACGTGATTGACGAGAAGCTCCTCTGCTACAGGATACCCTGATCGCTTCTGTGCGAAAAACGGATGCACTGGTCGGCGGGTTGCAGGGTCCGTTGACGGGGCATGATCGGTCATGTTGAGGACAGCGAGAGCACCCATGGGTGAGGTGCCCGGGCTAAACGCAGTGGCGGTTGGTTCTCTGATGCCCTGGAACATGAGGATTGTCATTAGACATAGGCAAAGAGAACGAAGAAGATTCACCTACGGCGCACGACGTGGCTTAGAGAATGTGTTGGGCCTAGGGAAGGCGAGCGTGGACTCTCATGCTTGGGGAGGAGGAAAGTAGAGAATGGATGGTCGATGAAGTTTTGAACTGATGTGGAAGAAAATGGAATAAGGCTACGACGACCATTCGATTGGAGGATAAAGTGCATGGGTTGTCATTGTTCAGTGTTGCTCTCGCAGGTGCGGCGTTCAAACTCGCCTGTTCTCGGGACGCGTTCCAGGCCCGCGTCGCGTGTGGCAGCGGGAATTGAATTCGAGGACACCTGCATTTGGCCCCACTTGCATCATCGCGCCGCAGCTCCCTCTCATGTGGGGCGCAAGGAGCCTCCAGGCTGGATCAAAGATTGGCCGACCTTCCGATAAGCGGTGACCTTGCTCATCCACTTTATTTTCCAGTGGACCCCAGCGGCGCATTTTTCTGCCAGTGAAGCTTCGGAAAGTCACAGCATGGCATTGTGTTCGCTGTGATCCTCTCCAGTCGATCAAATCTCAGCCTCGCCGGGACTTGACATGGCAGCTAAACTGCAAATACACATGCCATATGTGCTGCAGGCACTCCCGCGCCCGCTCGACCGCCCCGAAGGCCCCGGCCGCTATTTCGCTGCAGAGGTTTTCGGCCAGAAACAGCACGACAAGCGGCGGAAGAGGAGCGAGCTTGCTGTAGCCATTGACGGTGTTGCGGTGTACCTCTACGATGTCAGATACCTGCGCTGTTTTCTCGCATGCCGTCTTCCTCAAGCTGACTCGTCCCAGGTCCTCTCCTCCCAGGCTGTCACATCCTACTTGGTCTCGCCCCAGTCCGTCTTCACCTGTGCACCATACTCGCTCCGCTGGCGGCCGGCGTCGTCCAAGACGGCAACACGCTACACCTATGTCTCGCTTTCAACCATCGACGCCACCTCTGCCTCCGGGAAGCGAGAGGTCAAGCTGTTCAAGGAGGAGACATCGGAAGCTGGGACGACAACCACGACACAAGTGGCTCATACCTTTCGCTGTGATGCGCCCATTGTCAACGTCTTCGCCAGCTCCCCGCGGAGTTCAGTTACCAATTTGCCCATCGAATGGTCTGGTAACCATGACCTCGTTGTCGTGGCCTCTGACGGAACGGTTTTGAGCTTGAATGGAGAGACGCTAGAGGAGCGTTGGCGGACGTCGCCCTCTGTTCTCTCCGAGGAAATCCTTTCCGGGCCCAAGCCGAGTCTTCGAGTCGACTTTGCTCAGCCCACATTGGCCGCAGATGTGATCGATGGAATGTTCGGCGGCAAATCCGAGCTTTTTGGCGTTTTCCAAGAAAAGATCCACCGTGACGGTTTCAACCCCGACTTCATCGTCCTGATCACTTCAGACACGGCGTCCCGAAGGCGACATTTGCACATCCTCGCCTTGCCATCAGAGAGGGAAGCACGGCAGGCGAACAACGAGCGTCTCATTTCCGTGTTTGCCGCGCCTCTGTCCGCCGAAGCAGATTGGACCAGCTTTCAGCTGGATGTCAGATCTGGGACCTTACAGGCGCGCTCTACTGGCACAATCAGCACTTTTGCCTTCCACAATGGCATTCCGCGACTTGAGAACAAGCTCCAGGTTGCGGGGTTAACCTCCTTTCTCCGTCTGTCCAAGACGTCGGTGCTCACTTCAGGAGTCGGTGGTTTCTCTGTCTACAACCCAATCTACCGGTCCCTTCAGGCCTCTGCCCCTGTCGACAATGGGACCGCCGAGGATGAGACCATACCTTTCGAATTCGTCAGTTACCTTGCAAGCCGGGAGATTGCTGTTGGCCTTCGCGGGGCAAGTCTCACTGCCGTCCAAATAGAAGCGCCCAAGAATCGGACGATGAAGCGTCGTGCGGAAGGCCTGTTGACGGACGCCATCCGACGGGGCATTCCCCGGGAGCAAACTTTGCGGAAGCGAGCGCCAGCCGAACGTACCGCCTCAGCCATCCTCGCAGAGCCCTTGCCGGGGTTGTCTGATGCTTCGTTCCTCGAATGGCAGACGAAATCAGCACAAGCCGACAAGCTCCTCCGCGGCAACGATCTCCGGTCCTGGGAGGCGCTCTTGGCCGAGGTTTTTAGGATCCCAATCAAGGAGAGGGAAGCTGATGCCGAGAAAGGCACTACCAATGGGATAACTGAGCTAGCTCAGCTTCCGGAGTGGGCATGGCCGTCGTCCAGAGCTGAGTACGCCCGTGTCGATAGGCGATGGGTCTTCTATGCTATCAACCGAATCTTCACCTGGGACGGTCAAGCTCAGGATTCCAAGACGTCACGACTGGCCTGCCGCCTTCCGGAAAGCAACGTCCTCAACTATCTTGTCGATTCTGGGCACCTGTTGACCTCCAACCTCAAGTCAGCGTTCAAGGATGCAATGCGAGAAGTGGATGAGGTTGAGGACATAATTGGAGAGGAAATTCCTGTCCTCTTGGCTGAGATCGATCCAACAATGGAGCTGCTCCTGGGCTATCTCTCTGGGACGCAGCTTGGATCGATCGAGTTGGTGTCGTCCATCAAGCTCTTGCTGCGCAGCCTAGGCCTGTTTGAAGACTCGTCCAGGGGTCTTCAGTTGCGGCTTACGGAGAACGGCGACCAAGGTCGTGACCAGGAGAACGAGGCGATCAACATGGAGCTCGACCGGGCGGCCGAGGAGCTGCAGATCACGGAACACTATCTTGGCGGACATCGCGCCCGGGGCTTGGGGGTCGCTTTCGGCAAACTCGCGGCATGTCCCTCAGTCTCGACTGTGCAAAGCTTGCGCCGCCTCTTCACGCCCGAGGAAACCATTGGCCTGATGAACGTGTTGCGGGCCGAGCTTATCAAGGATGGCTGGACAACCCGATACCTTGACAGGACCGGCGCCGACCAGGACGAGATCGAGGCCCCCCCTGACGGGAGCATCCAGCTCATTGCAGACCTCATGTCCAGGTGCATCGACTCAGTAGGCTTGGCTGGCTGGATGGCGTCGGATTCGGTGCTGGCGAGCTCGCGCAGCCAGGAGGACTCTGCCGATTTCTTCAGCCAGTTTCAGGCCGAGGTCAGCGTCGCGCTGGAGGGCATTATGGAGGCGGTGCGCCTCCAGGGCGCTTTGGCGGAGGCTGTCGGCTATGCAAAGAGGGCCAGGAAGGCGTTTGGGTCAGACTCGGCGAAGAGCGGCAAGGCCGTGTCGTTACACGCAAGCAAGGAACTGCCGCTGGGGCTCAAGACGGATAGCAAGATTTCCACCGAGAGGATCAGGTCGGGCGGCGAGGTGGTCCCTCGGAGCAGCCGGCAAATTGGCCACTTCATCAGCAAGAAGCGGGGCGTCTATTCGGTGCATCGGATATCGGAGGAGACTCTTCGTGGTGGAGCTAGTGCGCTTGTCGTTCAGGAGGCGGGCCGCTGAGGCTGCAGAAGAGGGCTTACCACTTCCAGAGACTACGGCGCCAATGTCGATGGGCGTCCATTCAGGGCTGTGATTTTCTGCCTATTGGCAAGGTCGCTGGGAGCGGCAGAGAACACGTATGTATGGATACCTTATTCAGCTGAGATGTGTTGGACGGCGTCTTGGAGCCTTGCGAGTCCCAGTGGCAGCCTTGTTGACCCCCGTCCAGCATTGTTTAGGCATTGCTTGTCGAAAATAAATGATGCTGAAGCTGCCTCAAGATTTGCGGACGTAGAAACCTGCCGCCTAACCCGCCCTGTTATCCTGCCCTCCTACTACGTGCAAACCAACACACCTGTCCTGATTGAGGCGACGCCCAGTTTCTTGACGAGAAGTACCGAAGTGAGAGAGCGCCGATCGCAGAGAACCGGAAGACGTACGGGTATCAGAATCAGAAACAGCATCTTGAAGCCCAATCGCTGACTGAAGCGGAGCAGCCCCCCCCGTGTCTTACAGCCTTTCCCAGTTCCCTTGCCAACTGCCAGATTTGATGGTAGCTGTTTCCGGTCTCGGAGCTTCGGGTCTTTTTGGCTCTGCCACCTCAGGGCTGTACGAATACGGGGGGATCGTGTGAGATCTTACGGTACGGATACACCCGAGTCATTCAGCAAACTCGATCAATACAAATTTCGCGGGACAAACAGGATGCCAGCACAACAACTGCTACCCGACACGGCGACCAGAAAGCTGGTGGAGGCTCTGCTCGCCTGGAAAACTGGCAATTGGAAGTCGGGATGAACACGACAATGTTGAGCGGTCCGGCTGCAAGCGGGTGGCGCAGCCAAGCCGCTCCAGGGTCTCGGTTGCCCCGCTTGCCAGGCTTGTTTTCCGTTGCGGGGAAACGTCATTGCCCAACGAAAACGCCGATGCTGTGATTGGCTAGCCCTATACCAATGCTCCACTTTTCAGTCTCGCTGCTTGTTGCCTGGTTGCCTGGGCTCCCACAACCTGGAAAGTTTGCCAAAGCCGCTTCTTGACCAGACGTCACTCGCCAGTCGTTTCCATATTTCCAGCAGCCTTGTCGCACACACACTTTGTTATGGTGGCATTTTCAAGATGCATAAGGCTCCGGCTTTACAGGTTTCCACTTCTACCACGAAGCCCAGAAAGATCGGGCTGGGTTTGGCAGCTCTCAAACTTCAATGGCCGTTGCCGTCCTGACAGAATGTGATGCACGGAATAGCCGGGCTTTGGGTCCAGCATCTGTTCGTCAACTGCTTCTTTGCCACTGATGATCGTGGAGCAGCCCCACGTTGTGAGCCTCATGGGACCTTCTCGGCGCGCTAGGCGAACCATGCATGGTTCTTGGATGACATACCTTAGTCCGCGGGAATGTTTGGGCTTTGCAGTGGCAGACGATGGTGTCGACCTCGCTTGCCATTCGTCAGCGGCTTCCAGCCCGAACGACACCAGGTGATCGCTGATTAGTGCCATCTTTTCCTCCTTCACAGCCTGACTGACTCTGTGACTTTCCAACTCAGAGTTTCCTCTGCTGCTTCTCGCATCCCCTTTCTGCTCACATCCCATCATCTTCTTGGTGTTGCTGCGCCCCCCCCCCCCCCCCCCCCCCCCACCAACATCTTCGGTACTTAACTGAGCCTCGTTGACTGGCTTCCGTCGGGACCTTGCCCCGAGCTTACGAAATTGGGCCCTGCCTTTCGCATCTGTCATAGCCGTACCGAGAGACCAGGTGGCTTCGGCCTTATTGGGAGGCAGGTTTCGACTCAGACCGAGCGTGGACACCGTAAGGGTGGACTCAACTCTATGACAGCCGCAACCCATGGAATGCCCAGCATCGAGTCCGTCGATGCTTTTGCACGACAACTGTATCGACACACCCGCGATGCTGGCACCGAGTTCGTCGACCTGGCTATAGCCGTCCGCAACCTGCGTACTGCGCTTCAGCACCTGGGCTCTGAGGCTCACGATCAAGACTCGCCCCTCCACCAGCGCGACAGCGGGGACTCTGTTTATGCTCGGCAGTTGACGTCGCTCGTCGAGGACAGTGACTTTGCCCTCAAGCAGGCCGGCACCACTCTCGCGAGGTACGGGCCGAGCGACTCTGATCTTGAAGCAGGCGTTGCGAGACGGGACTCGGATCTGGCAGAGAGGGCTCGCAGGATTGATCTCATCCGGGGCGACATCATCTCCCAGACACTCAAGATTGACATCTTCCTCGACACTATCCAGCTGCACAACCCCGCCAAGACACAGCGTGTGCTCGACAACAACATGGACGATCAACAGATGGATGCCATCAAGAACAAGGTTGATGCCGTTGCCAGACGTCTGTATTGGGAAAGGAAGGACCAGGTAGAAATGGACGAAGACGAACTCTGGCGGAGCTTCAAGTCCGAGCTGGAGCGGGAGGGCTTCTCGCCCGAGGTGCTACGCAAAAACAAGGTATGTATGCGTCATGGGCATCACTTCCCCGGGCATGCCGGTCCCAGAAGGTTTTCACATTATGGGCTAACTCATGTTTCACAGGAGGTCCTCCGTGCATACATTCGTGAGCTTGAGTCTCACCAACCCCTCGGTGGCGGGACACCGCCTTCAGTCCGCGGGTTGCTGGAGTGGGATGCCCAACCGCCAATGCCTGTTGCGTCTGGGTTGTACCCAATCCGTGACAAAAGATCGCGGCTCAATTCGGACACCGGCCCTCTCTCTAACGAACGTCGGAGGAGGGCGTCCACGCCAGAAAGGCAGCATGGTGCCCTGTCGATCTCCCCCCGGCCTCGCTCTCCGGACGCTTTCAGATTCCCGCCCCAGTTGAGTTTCGAGCTGGAGACCTCGTCCGAGTCGTCTGGCGCCGAAGCAAGCCCTTCATCGCACACGGCCCTCATCTCGACGAGAGACCTCATGGCCCTTGATCGTTATTCAGCTGACAAAGTTGCCGCTCTGACCGGCAACTCGCTTCTGTTGCCCATCCCATCCCCTTTTCACGTCATTTCCCCTGGTACATTACCGAACACTAGATACCTACCACATGGAACGCAGCCGCTCTCTATCCCTTCCCATGGCGCCCAACCGGCCGGGCTCGCATACCCCGGCGCTCTCCCCTCAGGTTTATCACCGACCGCCTATGGCAGCAGCTTGACAATCTCCTCGTCGGATGCTGGCTGGGATCTCGCAACCTTGCCAGCCTCGGCCCCCGCTGCCGGCAATGACATGCCCAAAAACCCGGCTCTACCCAGACAGTCCAGCAACTTGGCGCCGGACAGCAAGGGCCAGACCATCCCTCTCGACGCCACGTGGACAAGGATCGACCGCAAGCTGGTGTCTCCCGAGGTGTTGGAGAAGTACCGTGTGCGCTACGAAGCCAGGCCCAATTTCGTCGCTGTGCTCGGTGTGTTGACGCGCGAGCAAATCGAGAAATACGCGAGGGAGAGCTACGAAGTGCGCAAAGCGAGGAACCCGTCTCCAACCACGAAACGGACCGAGCAGAACTCGCCTCGTTATGAAACATACGGTGATAGCTATCGACGGACACGACCGCGGGACTCGGCGAGAGACGACGGTGGCTCCGAAGCGAGCGACAGCGACTCATCCTCTTCCCCCTCCTCCTCCGACGATGACGGCCGCCGCGCAGCCGGACGCAGCAGCACTCACTGCCGCCGTTCCACACCTAAGGACCGCGCTGCTCACCGGAGCAGCAAGCACCTGGACAGCGAGGACGACGAGAGGGTGACATCAACCAACAAGGGCCGTCCCGTCATCGTCTCCCCGCCAGCGAGCGTCAGTGGAGACAGCCACAGCCTATCCCCCTCAAGCACGGTGGCGCCCAAGCCCATCCTCAAAAACAAGAATCCCAACCACGTGCGCTTTGACCGGAGCGGGCCGAGGGAGATCTCGCCCCCGGGGCACCACCACCGTGACCACCACTATCCGGAACGGTCCCCGCGGCGGGAGCCCCGCGAGCAACGGGACAGGCCCCGTGAGCACTACCACCACCACAGGGACCGCGAGCGGGATCGGCCGAGGGAGCGGGATAGGGATAGGGACAGGGACAGGGACAACAAGACGAGGCGGGATAGGTCGAGAGAGAGATCGAGAGAGAGGTCTGAGAGGGTTATTAGGGACGAGGATCGCGACAGGGTTACCGCCGCTAAGGACAGGGATACGAAGGATCGTGAGAGGGATCGGGACCGGGATCTGGACCATCGCGTTTCCTCCTCCTCCAAGAGGCACCCTGACCGTGACCGTGACCGGGACCGGGAGAGAGAAAGGGAAAGAGACAGGGAGAGAGACAGGGAAAGAGAAAGAGAAAGGGATAGGGATCGAGACAACAAGGATCGCGACCGCGACCGCGACCGTGACCCAAGAGGCGGCCGCGCGGAAGAGGGACGGCAGGCAGGCAGGAGAAGTGCTCTAAAGGAGGCCGCTGGCGCCATTGGCGTCAGCGGTGCCGCGGCGACGCTGCTGAGCGTCTTGACGGGGGCCGCGGCTCACCTCTGAGACGGATCAGCTGCAGTGTTACAGTCTTCCCTTTGTCGTACAACAACAAATCGAGGAGGGCAGGGTGGTTTTCCTTTTTGGGAGGTGCGTCATGATAACCTGGATTTCCGAGTCATTTTTCACGAGAAACATGTATGCAATGCAATGGATGGGCGGACGATTTCAGGTTGACATGGAAAATGGAGATTATTTACCTTGTCTCAGGAGAGGTGGAAAGGGGGAAGGGGGGTTCGGTCGGAAATGATAGCCCATATTCCTGCGGCTGTTTCTCCCCACCAGCTAGTCGGTGCACGATGGAAGACCCTCTTCGTAATTTTGCTTCATCTTTTTTTGCTGAATTCTCTACGTATTCCACCATGAAGAGACATAGAGATACGGAATTGAGTCAAGAAAAACCAAAATTGCGTTGCGGTCATAATCCTGTCGTACGTCTAGCCTAGCCATACCGTAGCAAATGCCCAAGATGCTTATAATGCCCGCCTTGCTCCACGCTCGCCCGCTCGCTTTCTTATGCCATGCCATAACTAGTTGCCAACTGATAAAATATCCTGGTACGGATAACGTTATCCCCATCTCCCATCCCGTCCAAAAGATTTGGAACCTGTCATACTTCCGGTCAAGGGCATACGTAATCCATCTCACCTCCGCCTAGTCTTCCTCCCCCCTCCATACCCTCCTCCCGCAACAGGGTCAAACCGCTGCAGCAAATCATCCGCATACCCGCCCATCTCGGTCAGCGTCAGCTTCTCCTGCTGCTGCCGCCTAGTCTTTGACTCAGCCGTGCCCAGCATCTTGCTCATCAACTGCTCCTTGTACCGCCTCGCTTCCGGGTCCTCGTACTCGAGCTGCGTCGCCGGCGGCGGACCACCATCACCACCACCACCACCGGCGACAGAATCCGATCCTCTGCCAGCAACAATAACACCATTGGTAGCAGCAGCAGCAGACGGGGCAGACGACTCGCTTGTGCTGCTCGCTGCCGAGACGTTGCTGATGGCGCGGCCGAGGATGTTTCGCTTGCGGCGCTTGGGCATGGGTGGTGGTGGTTTTGCTGCTGCTGCTGCTGCTGCTGCTGCTGCTGTCCCCAGCGCCGACCCCGGCTCCGCCGCCGAGGGGGGTGCGCTGTCCTCGCTGAGGGCGGCCTTGGCTGGACCTCCCGCCGCCAACAAGGTAGTTGTGGGTGCAGTAGTTGTAGTAGTAGCAAGGGCGAATGCGGCCGTGGCAGTGGTGGCGGTGGTGGAGGCCATGCCCAGCTTGGCGGAGGTCGAGTCTAGGAGGGAGGTGACGAGCTTGGTGGAGATGGCGAGGCGCTCCTGTTCCGCCGCTGCCGCCTTTTCGGCGTTGAGGCGTTTCTTCTCTGTTTCTGGGTTTGGGTGGTCTGCTTCTGCCTCTCCTGTTGTAGGCTTTTCCGCGTTCTCTTCGTTTTCTTGGACCGGGATGTCGCCGTCGTCGGGCTGGTCGATGGCGCCGTCGGTCGCCTCGGAGTCGGCCACGCTTGTAATCCTGCTCATCGGCTTTCGCGGTGCCGTAGGGCTAGGCTGGCGTGGGGATGTAGGGGTTTTGTTGAGCGAGTTGGAGGATGTCTCTGAGAGGAAGCCGCCGGACGGAAGTGTCTTGTTGCCGAAGCTGACGTTGGCGTCGTTGGTCGTGTGTGCGTGGGTAAGTGCAGTCTCGAAGTGCGTGGTGGTTGTGAGATTGGAATCGTGTTCGGCTGTCGCAATTCCCTTGCGACGCTGGGCTGTTTCCTCCATATCTTCTTTTGCGGTCACAAACGCTGACTCGTAAAGATGGCGGCGCTGCCTCGGTTTGGTGGCCGGCTTTGGTAGAAGATCCTGGTCGATGTCGTCTCTGCTTGACGGCCTTACCTGCTTGCCTTTGGCGAGAGGCTTGGCCTTTCCCTTTTCCTTGGCCTGCGTCAGTACCTTTGGGCTGTCCAGGTTCTGCTTCAGCTCTGGAAACAGAAACCGTTTGATCGGGGCCTTGAAGCCGGTAGAGATGCACTCCCACAACCAGTCGGCGCTGACGACGGGTACTTTCCATGCGACTGCCAGCTCGAGCTTCTGCTTTCGAACGCTAGACAGCGACGAGCACACCAGCAGAGAAACATTGGCGGTGAACCGTTCCTCGTATTTGGCACCCAGCTGCCGGATGGACTTGTCTAGCTGGTTGAGATCGACCCCGGTGAAGCCAGCGGTGCAGATAGACAGGTCTTCGAAGCCCGGGATGGGAAACAGCGGGAAGGGCCGGCCGATGACATGCTGGGAGGGATCGAAGAAGTACTTCTTGTGGAGACACCTCTCGATGTAGAATTCGGTTATGATATGAACGTTGTCGGGGAGCTGAGGGTGAGTTTCCGGGGGAGCGGTCTGCGGCACGATCAGGAAGCGGTGAGCCAGCTGGGCCCCCGAGGTAGAGACAACCTCGTCAGGAGAATGGCAAATCAGACCTCCGAGGGAGGCCACGGTGTTTGCCAGTATTTCTGTCTTCTGCGCCGAGAAGCCGTGGACGTAGAAACAGCACGAGGCGAAGACTGCACTGTCGTCAGGGACGCCAACAGACGACAGCTTTGAGCCCTGAGTGTCCAGTGACTTGTGAGGGGCTGGTTGTGTCGGCTGCGTGATTCTCGGAGGTGGGACAGCGGCGGGCTGTGGTGCAACCTGCTCCGGGACGGCAGGAGACACAAGCTCTGACGGTTGCGGCTTGCCCAGAATGTCTCCCCAGAGATTATCCCTTTGGTTGTTCAGCTTCATGCTGGCAGTCTTGCGCAGCTTCCTCTTTGAACCTTCCTCCTGCGCAACCGTATTGTCCCTCAGCCTCTTGCCCAGCGACGAGACGCGTGACTTCTGCTTGTTCCAGGCGCTTACTCCCCTCTCTAGCTGAGGTAGGACAGGGTCGTAGAGCTTCTCGTCCAGCATCAGGCCGCGTTCCACGCTGTCGGTGACCCACTCGACGGAGACAGTCACAACTCCCCAGGCCTTGGCAGCCTGGTACTTCCTCCCTTCGGGCTTGTGGACGATCAGGTGGGTGACGCGCTTGGTAAGGTCTCCGGTGTAGAGTCCGCCGTTGGCTTCGATCATGTCGATGATCTGCTGGCGCTCGTCCGGGTCTTCGAAGCCAGTCATGCAACAGAGCAGACGTCTGCGCTGAGGCTCGGAGGCGTCCGGTGTGAGCTCCCCGCCGCCAGACTCGAATGTGAGCAGCTGCCATTCCTTCTCGAGGGCGAGAAAGTCGATGTCGGCGTCTTCGACCCAGAGATTGCGGACGGCCTCGACCCAGCCGGCGGACATGACTCGGACGTCGGGGCGTTCCTTGGCGACATGGCGGTATTTGGGGGTGTCGTAGTCGCCGACAATCAGGTGGGTGCAGTCGGGAGTCAGGTCGTACTTGTGCTGACCGCCGAGCTCGATCGTCTTTGCTGCGATGTCTGCCTGGAGGGGAAAGAGTTAGTTCGACAAATTTTTGCAGTAAGAATATTTTTTTAGGTTGCTTGGGCCGCGCTGGACTTGATGACCGACTTACTCTCAGCTCGGTTGGAACACTGGTACAGCAGACCACAACGCCCTTGAAGGGATGGGCCGAGTCAAAGAACGACTCGTCGCCATCCGCGGGTGCCGGCGGTGCGGCCATTTCATTGTTGATCAGGCTGGGCTGATACGTTGGATGGCACAACCAAAAACAAGACCGCGATCTCGAGCCGAGTTGGCCATCTCAGGTTCCAGGGCGTCGCGTCGCGTGGGCAGCTGACGGTGGGCTGGCAGATAACGTTATCAAACTTTATTGCTTCCTCAAGGGTTAGGGTACACAGGCTTGACAGGTCAGGATATCTTAGTCTCTTTAAGAGATCGGTGCTTTGGAAGGAGGTGCCATGTC
Organism: Parathielavia hyrcaniae; assembly: GCA_033575675.1. Classification (NCBI taxonomy): domain Eukaryota; kingdom Fungi; phylum Ascomycota; class Sordariomycetes; order Sordariales; family Chaetomiaceae; genus Parathielavia; species Parathielavia hyrcaniae. The sequence continues at coordinate 54,921 of MU863674.1, read as the reverse complement.
GAACTCGTTTAGATTCTCCCCTCCCTTCTGAGCTTGAAACCAAGCACGGCGACTTCCTTTTGAGTCTTTGTAGTAAAGGTGATATCCACCACCTCATTTTCTCCATTGCTTCCGAGGACCGCGACTCTTTCCAGCTGGCACTCCTCCTCGGTCGCCCACACAAACCGGGCATGCTCGTTTGCGTCGATGGCTACCTCGGGCAGCGCCTCCTTCTCCGACCCGGGTACCGCTGGGGCTTCGACTTCAACCTCAAAGGTGACTTTGGCCACCGCAAGCCCCCTCCTCGTCAAGAAGACGTGCTCGTCCCCGACCTGCCGCACCACATTCTTCAGCCGCAGCCCGGCCTCCTCCCACAGCTCCCTGGCCAGGCCGTGAAGCAATGTTTCGTCCTCCAGGTCGACGGCCCCTCCCGGAACCTCCCAGCGCAGGGGCATCGAGTCGTGCGCTGCCCGCTGGATGAGTAGGATCCGGTCTTCTCCCGTGGCCCTCGAGAAGACGAGAGCGCCAGTGGCTGCGGCCGAGACGAACTGGCGTGCTGAGGCAAAGTCTTTTGTTGGTATGTTGAGCGCCGCGACCGACGGTTGGTGTGTGAAGGTGAAGCCGCCTTCTGGTACCGGGCGTGGGGCCATGACGGGACGACGGTGATGCGGTATCGTATCTAGAGAAGACTGAGGTGTTCTGGTAAATGATCGAGGGAGAAGCTCGAATTTGACTGATGAGGCTGTATTTGCGTGGTGTTTTGGGGGGGTGGGACAATGCCAGACCCAGCTGGAGTGCCCCGCTGCGCCTCATCAACTCCAGCATTCGAACGCCCACAGCCCCGTCCCACACCGTCACTGGTCATACATCCAAGCAGGCACCCACAGAGGACACCACGTTTGCTCCAGCAGCAAGGAAAACCTTATCGCTTGCTGGAGGGTTTCATGGGTAGCACCCTAGTTCACAACGATGGGTCGATGTATTCCATACTGGAGGAGAAATCCTCATTGGCCGAGATCCCAAGTTACCGCCTCGGAGAATCCCCAGCCCGTCTTACGCTGTTGGCAGCAGATTTCCAGGCCTCGCATGCATATGCGAGCCCTGAAACGGGCATGCAAGCAACACTGCTTACTCAAACTATGGCTTGGCGACGCGGGACGAATGCGCTGGAAACGAACGACTTCTCTCTCACGACGGTTCTCCGATGAGCTCTATGCCAGAAACATATTGCGAAGCCTAAACGAGGGCCCTTTGTCGGCCACTCTGACGTGATGCTCTTCCGCTCGGAGCCGCGTCTACAGGACCCGGCCATCGTGGTGGACGGGGTGTAACCACCTCCGATATAAAAGGCACTGACAGTCCCCTCGCAACGAGGGAGGATGTCTCTCACACAGCATGCCGTCTCGCGCCATCTGATTCCGTCTCCCATTCGGAACAATCCTACCTCGTCACATCACCACCTTGACCACCACCACTGTTCTCCCACATCAAGGCAGCAGACTTATCCGTACATCCTCTATACTCACCACCACCTCCAGTCCCGGTCCCCAACCAACCACCAAGATGTCCACCACCACCCTCCCCCCGACAATGAAAACCCTCCTCCAACCCTCGCGCCAAAAAACCGAACTCATATCCACCACAGCCCCCCTCCCCGTGCCCACCCACCCCGACGACGTCCTCGTGCGCGTGCACGCCACAGCACCCTGCGCAGGCGAGCTCCTCTGGGCGCGCGACTTCCCGGACACGATCCCCGCCGACAAGGAGCCGGTACCCTGCCAGGACATGGCGGGAACCGTTGTCTCGGCTTCATCCTCCTCCTCGTCGTCGAGCAGCAGATTCGCGCCGGGCGACAGGGTGTACTGCCGAATCGACGCGTCCCGGCCCGGCGCCGCGTGCGACTATGCCCTCCCGCGCGCCAGCTCGCTCGCTCGCATCCCACAGGGGCTGGGATGGGTTGAGGCCGCGGCTACGCCGCTGAGTGCGCTGACGGCGTGGCAGGCGCTTTTTGTGCAGGGTACGTTGGACGTGGCGGCTGTCAAGGCCGGGGATGAAGTTGCTGCTGTCGCGGCGAGGGAGAAGAATGGTAGGGTGCGGGTGCTGGTGACGGGCGCGGCGGGCGGGGTGGGGAGCTGGGTGGTGCAGCTGGCGGCGCTGGCTGGGGCGGGCGCTGTGGTTGCTGTGTGTGGGCGGGGTAAGGACGAGGGCGTGTGGGCGCTGGGCGCGACTGAGGTGGTGGACTATACGCAGACGTCTATCGAGGAGTGGGTTGCGGCGGATCCGGGTGCGCGCGAGGTGGATTTGGTTGTGGATATGGTCGGCGGTAGGACGCTGGCGGGGTGCTGGGCGGCGGTCAGGGAGGGAGGTGCCATGGTCACCATCAATACGCCGCCCCAGTACGGCAAGCCCGAAGGCATGACGAAGAAGCTGTCCAAGGAGCTGTTCTTCATCGTTGAGCCGCTCGGAAGTAACCTGGCTGAGATCGGAGAGCTGATCGAGGCAGGCCGCGTGCGCCCGACGGTCGACAGCGTGTGGGAGTTTGCCGACTTCAAGAAGGCGTTTGAGCGGCTCGAGTCCGGTCACGCCAAGGGCAAGATCGTCATCAAGGTCAGCGACGAGGCCTGAACAGACAGGTTGGTATAGGACCACACTCCACTGATAGGGGTGAATCACATTCTCTCTCTTTTCTGTGTTTCCTGGGCGGTCATGTGAACCGAGGGGTGATTTGGTCGTTGTAGGCCAAAAACTGGTGCCGGTCTCGCGATGATGGCGCAAAGCACAACCCAGAGGAAATGCTGGTTATTACTCCCCACACATCCCACTTGTTACCGTCAACCATCAACACACAGTATCATAAGGTAGCCGATGGTCCCTCCCGCGAGTCGTAGGGCTGCCAATGCATCCCATGTAACCTGGAAGGTATGCCAAGCGCTTTGTCACTGACAGTTTGTGTGCTGAGCAACCGCCGTGTCAAACGATTGTTCTACTTGAGGCCGTTGCAGAACCTGCCGTGGTGCCAAGTTTCCAACGGAATGGGGGCCCTGTGCCATGCCAAGCAATCGTGCTATTCCTCAAGATGTAGTATCGCAGTTCAATAACGTTTCCTTACCACTTTGACAAACCCAGTGCCCTTCCGCAATCCATCTCTTCTCGTCTATTGGCCCGCTTCTGGAAGTCCGGCCCAGTTCGGCAGGCTGGTGTAAGTCGTCACCGCCAGGCCTTCAGTTCTGAGCGCGTTGACATCAGAAATTGGTTTCCTCTGTTCAAGCGTCCTTTCTCGATGGTAGTTTTGGCCGGGTTCTATTGAAACGGAGTGGTTCTCTCATCAAGCGCGCCGCTGTCCCTCTGGGCTGCTGCGGCAGCCAGTGCTGCGGGTCTCTCAACCTGCCGATATTTTATGCCTGCACGTTTTCCGCCGCCGGGTGCCTAGACGTGGTTGGCAATCATGATTGCGGAAATCATGTCTGGGAATAGAAAAATCCCAGTAAGGGAAAGGGTTACAGAGAAGCGCAGCGGACGCAGAGTAACGAAGTGTCGAGACTGGTGATGGTGATGCAGGGGTTGTCACAAAGGAACCTGTAGGCCAGCCGCTGGCAGGTGCCGCCACAGCTGCACCCTGGCTCGCCAGCTGGCGCAGAGCGGAGCCACTGAGGACTTGAAACAGTGTTGAGCGGTTGGCGTTCTTCGCCCTTGCAACATAGGCGAGGCAGGGACTCGCCCTTGAAGGACAACCCCTTGGTGTGTTTGATCCTCCGGCAACATCGCTGTCGACGTCGCAGGTCCCAATATGCAGGGCGGCAGCGTCAGAAAAGGGTGCAGTCGGTGCACGATGCGATCTCATTGACCGCGCGCTACCCCAGGCCGCATGCGCCGCGCTTCGAGACCGTTTCTCTCGGCCCAGACCTCGTCCCATCTCCCCCCATGCATGGCATGGGACGCGTGGTGAAAGTGTGGTTCCTTTTCGAACCGACAGTGAAGCCAAACATCAAGCGCGCGGCTGTTTCGTCCATTTTCCACATGGCCTGCCGTGCCGACTCCTGTTTGTACGCCGGTTGCTGGCCGAGACACGGAGTCACGGACAGCACACGGGGTTACAACCCTTCTCCTTACCTCTCGAGCAACAGATAACCGAACAGCATGTCGTTTGTTTCGTCTTACTTTATCCGATTTTGTTTACTGCTGGCTCCGACGTTCCTTTACTGTTTCTTTCCTCTCCTTTCCCTTCTCCCCCTTTGACCTCTTGTTGTCACTCGTTGCAAACCCGGTGCAGGGTCAACTTCACACGCGAGCTCAGGAGCCGGACCTTCTCATCTTTTGACTTTTGTTTCCCTCTCGGCTTGGTGCCGGGTTTGGCAGGCGGGTGTCTGCCAATTACCTCCTTTCTCTTTCTCTTGTTCATACTAGCCCGTTGCTTTCGATGCTTCTGCCGATGCAGACGCCACCGAGGTAGCCCGGGTTAGCCATTGCCGGCAATGGCATTTTCGCTCCTTGTCCCCGCATCCGTTTTCCTGCTTGCCCTGTTCTGCCGTCATGGCACCGCTCTTCAACAGTTAACACACGACGACGGCTGTGTACATATGCCCATCGTCCATTCTACAAACGTCGACTACTTCTCCAGCAAGCGAGGAGTGCAGCTACAGCTAGCAAACCGATCCGATATTGCCTATTATGCTCAACGTGCTGCGTCCCCCATACAGAGATTCCCTGTTGCCGGCCTGCCGCCTTGCTAACCCTGTCCCAGTCAGCATCGGCACGCCGCCACAGCCCGTGTTTGTCCAGCTGGACACGGGGTCCTTTGAGCTATGGGTGAACCCAGACTGCACCGCCGTAACAGACTCCGATGCCGCCTTCTGCGAACAGGCCGGGCAGTACGACACGACCAAGTCCTCGACGGCAGCCTCGCTCGGCACCAACAGAACGCTGCGGTACGGCATCGGGACCGCCAACATCTCCTACTTCACCGACACCATCACGCTCGCCGGGAGCCCCACCACCCTCCAGGCCGTCCAATTCGGCGTCGCCACGGTGTCAGAAGACGCCTTCTCGGGCATCCTGGGCATCGGCTATGGCAAGGGCGTCGCGACCCGCTACCTCAACTTCGTCGACCAGCTGCGCGCCCAGAACGCCACCCGCGTCAAGGCCTACACCCTCGCCCTGGGCAGCAAGGATGCCCAGGAAGGCGTCATCGTCTTTGGCGGCGTCGACACGTCCAAGTTTGCCGGGCCGCTGGCCCGGCTGCCCGTCCTGCCGGCCGACCAGTCTCCCGACGGCGTGCCCCGCTTCTGGGTCGACATGCAGTCGGTGTCTATCACGCCGCCGCCCAACGGCGTCGGCCGTGTCTACGAGGGCAGTGGCATGCCTGTGTTTCTGGACAGCGGCTCGACCATGACGCTTCTGCCGCCAAACCTGACCGCGGCTATTGCGGGGAACTTTGGAGCCCGGACGGCTGATGACAACGGTTTCTACCGCATTGACTGCGCGCTGGCGAGAATGAACGGTACCCTTGACTTTGCCTTTGACGGCGTGACGGTCAAGGTTCCGTACAAGGAGCTCATGCGGGAGGTCCCTACCGACCCGCCTGCTTGTTTTTTGGGCATCATGGCGAGTGAGAAGTTTACGCTGCTGGGGGATACGTTCCTGCGGTCCGCTTACAGTATGTTATTCCATACCTCACTGCACCCGATGGCTATGCATCGATTGATAACCAGCGTTGTTCCAGCTGTCTTCGACCTCGAAACAGATTCCATCTGGATGGCGCAAGCCACAGACTGCGGCTCATCCCCGGCAGCCCTGAACAGCGTGCAGGACTTGTCATCCGTCACGGGCGCATGCGGTTTGTCAGATCTCGCGGATTCGGCGAGCGGCACACTGGTTCCTAGTTCAGACCCTGAAAGCATCGATGGAGGTGGTGCTGAGCCAACCCGCAGCGCTGGGTCTGAGGCCTCGGGGACTGTGGCAGGTTCCCAGGATACAGGTCGGGCGAGGCTTACGTCGGGTACTTCAAGGTGTTTTGGGAGTGGTGTGGGGTTGGCGTTGAGTCTGGGAATAGTGCTCGTGCTGCACATATTTTCTTGATAACCCTTTGGAAAGGTTCAGTAGTTGGCGATACCCCGGTCGGTTGGTTTTGAGTGGTAGAATCACGAATTAATGGTCCCTACCCCGACCGTTGAGTTGTCAAGTGAAGGCTTCCCGCAAGTGCCTCCAGAGAATATAATGCCTGAACAGTAATTCAGCATCCCCGACCCCTTGCTTACATGATCTATCATGGCTTGCTGAGCGCGCCCTTTGCAGCACGGGTTTTCCCAAGCGGGATGGCCAGGCCTGGTAGCAAAGACAAAGTTGAAGGACGCATGCTGGAGACACATGCAGGGGGAAGGTAGGAAGTGCTGTATGTGTGAAATGGTACCCAAGGGAAAGGAAGGTTGGAACAGTCTCGGTACCCAAATTGGGTGAGAGGCGGACCTGTTGGTATCTATAGTATTGTGTAGGTTTCGAAGACTACTTAAATGAGTAGAGCCGCCTCTGCCATACTACTTCTTGCCTTTTCATGCTGCATCTTGGGCCTCTTTCCTGCAGTAGAACAATGTTGGGTGGTCCGGTCATTGGGATAATCACTGCGGAACTTGGCTGACCTTCGAGGCTGGTAGGCTCATGAACTCAATCTACTCGCATCACAGCATATGTACATGTTGGTTGAAAAAAGGGAAACCTGACGACCAACAGTGCAATAAAGATCGACCTGGGAAGGAAACAGGACTAAGCAAGGCTGGCAGTAGCCGGTAGCCTTGCAGTTCCTGAAGGCCAGCCATGTTTTGTATCGGGTATCTTCTTGCAATCGCAAGATCCGTATATCATGCCCGCTTCCTCTTCTCCTCCCAGACTCCTCACCTGCTACCTGAGAATGACGGGACGCCTCAATAGACCCTTATATCGGTTTTCGGATCCACCCACGTCTCCCCAAACACAACAAAGCTGACAACAAAGAGTGGAACTGCCGGACGAAATTCACGAAAGAACGCACTTAGCTGAAGGGTGATGTTCTCTGCACGGCCGAAAGGAGCGTAGTCTTGAAGACAAATGGTCGGAGTGTTTGCCGCAACAGGAGTAAAAGTCTTTCTTCCCGTCGTCCAATAGTCCCATGCCGAGCGGAAAAGTCCCAGTATGTCCCCTGATTTGGAAGGCTTGGGTTCTTCCATCAACCTTGACAGTTCACCCAAGTTCGGTGGGTTTGATTGCCGGAGCAACGTACTCAAGGATATGGCGTGTGTCGGTTTAGGCGGATCTCGAATGCCGTCTTGGCTGTCGTCCTGGCTGTCGTCCCGGCTGTTGTCCCGACTGTTGTCCCGACTCTTGTCCTGACTGTCCGCTTGACTCTGGGAGTCGATCTCCGCTTTCCGGTTGCGTCCAAAGAGGATGAAACAGGTGGCATCGGACCCCGCCTCGAGGAAGTATTGTATGATCTTGCAGTGGTCTCGCATACTTTTGTCTCTAGGATCACCGGGCCAGACCAACTGACAAAGAAGATTGGCACAGACGAGCTGCCACACAGTGAACGCGTTCCCGGGGGTATCAGTAACGTGGATATGAGATCGTGCGGGGATGCACCTGCATCAAGAAGTATCTTGACCATCACAGGCGAAGTCTCCCGCCTTCCAAGGGCAGCGGACAAAAGGAGGGATGTGGCGCCTTAAGGCCGCAGCAAGTCTAGGTCAGCCGCGATCTTTCTCTGGACGTAATAAACACAGCCGTAGAACGCAAGGTAGTGCAGAAAACGAATGGGTCCCATTTTATGGTCATGCTCGCCGCAAGCCTCGTGGATAGTGATTGTAGCGCCGAGGAAAAGTGGTGTTGGATTCTCCGATGACTCGTTGTGATGATGTTCCATGGCTGCGCCGTAGGCATCCAGCAGTCGATGCGAAAAACGGCTTCCATGAAACATGACGATAGCCTCGTATTCTGGAGTTAGTCGAATGTCATCACCCCTCCCACATTGAAGCTCCGCCAAGAGGAGTCGAGCATAGGCTGATACGTCTGTTAGGTCTGGAACCCTGGCGGCAAACTCTTGGAGGATGCTGCTTTGGCAAACAAAGTCCCGGGCCGTGCGGTGAAAGAGCTGAACACGTTTCGCGTATATGAAGGGCACAGCGTCGACATCCACGATCTCTACCAGACCTTTGGTGAGACTGTCGACTTGATGTTGGGCTTCAAGATGCCGCCGCCGCATTTCCTCGACAGTATACGGCTTGAATCCACACTTCATTGGAAAGTCCGCGTCCTCCAGGTCCCGAAGCCGCGTAAGACTTAGAGCATTCAGCGCACCCACTCCGGCAGGCTGTTCAGCAACAAGAAAAAGAATCTTGAAGGCCCTGGCCTGATCGACAGGATCGATGGACATGAAAATTGACTCGTAGAGCTTGTTGAAATTCCTGGGCATGCCCTGGAGACGCTGTTGGAGCGAGTCGATGGGATCGTACCGTCCAATGGCGTTGAGAAGATCGCGGATGGCTAGGGTTGCCCACAGGAAGACACCGTCAGAGGCGTAGGCCACTCTCTTCACCAGGTCAGCATAGCACGCCTGGACTTCGGGCCGCTTGAACGATTTGTCCCGCTCGAACATTTGCCGATCAGCGAGGACAATGTCGGATCTCGTCAACTCGTGCAGACGAATGCGCTGGTCATCCGAGAAGGTATCCTCGAATTGCCGATGCGGACGGGAACTGGCCAGAATCTTGACATCGGGATGGGCGGCCCAGGAACTCAGAGCGTCAGCCAACCGTTGATGTTCCAACTCGTCAACATTGTCTCCGCCATACTCGTCAAGCCCGTCGATGAACAGACAGAAACGGTAGCCGGGCGGCGGCGGCCTTGCTCTCAGGTCGGTAAAGCCTTCTTGATGTTGCTGGAGCTGAAGAAAAGCTCGTCGATGGACTCGTCGGCCTTGGCTTTGGAGAAGGATTTGTAGGCTCGTGGGAAGACGCTGGATATGAGGTCCGGGCACTGAATGAGAGTCTCGAAGAGGATGGATCAATGGAGGCCTTCCAGGGAGTACTGTAGCTGCTCCCCAGACAACCAGAAGAAAAAGTGGGCGAAAGCCAGCTGCTTTGGATCGGCCCATGCCTCCAGCTACTGTCTGGTTCTCTCATCGCTCAAGAGAAGCTTCATCAGGGTCGACTTGCCGGAACCTGGTTTTCCCGAGATGTGGAACACGCCGGTGCCTTCTCTCAGCCAGTGCTGAAAGCGCGATGCCGCTGCCGCCTTCCTCTGAGAAGCATAATCGTCCCATCCCTCTTCGGGATGCTCGACTGAAGTTTCTGCCAAGATCCACTCATACGTGTCAACCTCAGCAGGGGCCATATCGTCCTGTCTCCGACGAAGGGATCTGAAATGCAACTGCTTGAGGATTCGTATCTCGGGTGAAGGTCCAGTCCTGCCCTGCAGCTAACCGTCCAGGGTCTCGCGTATCCCGTGGAGACGTTGCAACTGGTCTGTTGCACTGGAAAGGCTGCCGCCAGCGCCAGAGTCCTGGTAAGCTGGTGGAGGAAGTTGACTCAGGGTGCTTTCCACAGCTTCCAGGACATCGTTTCGGACTATCTCCAGTTGTTCCATTTCATCCGAAGACTGTTTCACAACCTGTGACTGAAAGCCGGCTAGCTGGACTTGGATCGCTAGCTGGCGTTCACTGAGAAGCTGTCAGGATACCGACCTGATACAGTAGTGCACTTGAGTGCTGAGGAAGTAGAGGATAGAGAACAGCACCAAGAAGAGGATAAACAAGAGAAACAAGAAAAGAAACAAGAAGAAGAGACAAGAAGAGAGACAAGAAGAGAGACAAGAAGAGAGACAAGAAGAGAGACAAGAAGAGAGACAAGAAGAGAATAAAGAAGAGGGAAAAAAATGAATACAAAAGGGATTGAAGGACGAGAATGAAGAAGAGATTAAGAAACTAAAAGGGGGAGAGAGAAGACAAGAAAGGTCCGTACTTGAGGAGGAACGCTAGGCGAGTCATAATCTCGCAGCGATATTTGTCGAGCTTCTCTTCGAGATCGAGGACCTCGCCCCTGTTCCGCATGAACCTGAGGGCCACTCTCACGCTCTTCCATGTCGAACCGGCCGGACTCGTCTTCAGCATTTCGAGGAGGTCGAACAGGTCATGTGATACACTCTGGCACTTGATGCCGAGCTCCTTGAGCGCGGCCTCATGTTCGGATTTGCCAGCGGGCAGTTGAGCCAGCGGCTTGACGACGGCGCGGAAGTCGTTTATGACGACGGATATGTGAGTGTTGTCCGAGAGACTGCCGGTCTTGAGGACCTCCAGAGTCCCGGTGACGATCTTGAAGCCAAAGTCGATGAAGGTGATGATGCTGGCGGCGAACCCCACGGCGGAGATGGGGTCCATTGTGATCGGGTGCGATCAAGCTGGGATCAGCGCAACACACGAGTGACACCTGAAACCTTGCAAGGAGGAAAAATCCATGGATGGGGGGCGCGACGGTGAGATGCGAGGTCACACATGGGCAGCGAGGCTGCGGTTTGGCGCAGTGTCTGCCCTTGGACACAGGGCGCGGTGCCAGTGGCAGCATTTCCATGCAGCTGAGCAGCGTACCGAGCACCGAGCTCGGGACGCATTCCGTCCGATGGAGTACGGTAGATGGGCCTGGGTCACGCGGGTGGTGCACTCAAGGACTTCTGGAAGGAAGCCCATGTTGTGACGATGATCTTTTGTTCTGCAGTGTTGTTGAGACTTCAAACAGGGTGATCGACCACCAAACCAGAAATCGTGCCCTGCAATCATGGAGAAATTTGCCAGGGCGATCTCCAGTTGGCCGTCGCCATCGGAATCGGTGATCGTGTCATTTGTCTTGTTGGCGAATAGTTACAAGTCGTTAGCGAAACCGGCTTCCGCTATTTCTCTTTCACGTCTTTTGCGCGCACGGACATTTTATGCATCTAGCGGCCAACAACGTGCGCCTTCGCAACAACTCTTCTGCTGACCAATTACGCGAGTGATGCATCTATACACTATAACCATCAGCTCCAGCTGGATTCCAAAACTGGACGCAGGACAGCTCAAACATGCCTCAGCCGAAATCGGCTGACGGCTTTCACCAGACCACACACCCTGCCAAGCCAGCGATACCACCTCCGACTCCCTTACACGGTCCGAGGTTGATGATATTCAACGTATGAATGGTTCCAGTGGGCCGAAATCAGTGTTCAAGACGTTGGTGTCGAAATAATCTTGCCACGGACCATTTCTTTTTCTTGGAAAAAGAAAAAAAAAAAAGAGAAAGAAAGAAATTATATGGTGCGTGCCGCAAATGCTTGGCTGACCAAAGTCCACCATGGGTCTTGCCGCTGCAAACCAGGGCAACGAAGAACTGCAGCGACCGCATCGGTCAAGCCGCTGCAGAAATACCGCCAATCCACAAATAATCCAAACCCGCCACTCTTTGCTGCGCAGTGAAGCAGCCAGTGACTTGCATAATCTAACCGCCGTCATGCAGCATTGATTTCCAGATCTTTTTAAAGCAGTGGCGCCTGTGGTGCACCGTCGCCATAGGCATACAAAACGCACTGGGCATCAACTCGAGGCTTTTCCGTTCCGCCCCTTCAACGTGGATCCGATATCTTGCACTGTGCTCATCCTTTTGGTACTCTCCCAACTGGCCGAACCTTAGTCTAAAGGACCTCTGCTGATTCACAACGTAAGGATTGAGCTCCTCCGTATTACGTTCGTCGTTGTTTCTGACCTAAGCTCTGGCAGGTCCCTGAAGGCAAAATGTCGGGTACCGGTACCGAAATCCCCCGCCAGATAACCCGCCTCATCGAAGTCACGGAACAGACTGTGGAAGTGTACGATGCAATCAAGGACATCCGTGGACTCCCCGAAGCGTTCCAAGAAGTGCGCAAATGGCTTCCACTCGTTGAGCAAACCCTTCGAGAGGCGAAGCTTCCGGCGAAGAAAGTGAAGTCCACCGACGACGCCAACATGCTGGAAACTCGCCTGGATAACTGCGAGACAAAGGCCGACAACCTGCTGGAGATCTTCCAGAAGATTGCCAGGAAGTCAACGGAAGAATTTGACCCTTTTGTGTATCGGTCCATCGCTGTTAAGCTGGGCAAGCATAGAGCTGAGACATTGATGGGTGGCATTTTAGAGGATTTGTTAGCGTTCGTCACGCACCAGATGTTTCAGGAGGCGATGCAAAACCGGGTTGGGCCACTGGACAAAGCGAGGCAAGAGCTGGCGAACGTGTCTCCGTCGCTGTCAGAGTCGGACCTCGACGAGCAGCCCGGTACTGCCATCCAGAATGGAGATGGAAATCGGCAATTCAATAACTTCGGCCCGGGCACGCAGAAGAACGTTGATGGCAACTACTTTGAGGCGAAGGGCGATCAGCATCTCGGTACGGTTCCCTCCAAGAAGTCGAGGGGGAGAAAGGACACATAGACGTCGTCCGGCGCTCCCAAGGATAATGATTCAAGAGCATGCCAAACCGTGTTGAGCAGATACCTGACCCGAGGGTTCATAGTCACGAAAATCAAGCATGTTCATGCAGAAAGTCAGTTTCCATTCGCACCAGAATATCGCCGTTGTCTAACACGTCCTACCGAGCCAGGCAGCAGACCCAAAGCCTGTCGTGCAATCCCCTTCCCCCGTAACGAGGAAGTCGTCGATCGTACCTACATCTTCGGCCAACTCGACGCCCTCTTGCCGCCGGCGTCCGAATACCAGAGCGCCGCCCTGTGGGGACTCGGTGGTTCCGGGTAAGCTGTTTATCGTCGGGCAATAACGTGCGCGTGGACTAATAGCCGGAAGGAAAACCCAGGTAGCACTCGAATACGCGTACCGCCGGAGCCGCGACCCGGCATGCTCGGTGTTCTGGGTCCACGCCGATAACGAGACGACATTTACGCAGGACTACAAGGCGATTGTGAAGAGGCTGGGGCTGCCGGGTGGTCTGGACGGACCGGAGCTGTTAACGGCCGTGCGGGAGCGGATCGAGGCGGACCCGTGCTGGCTGCTCATTCTCGATAACGCAGACAACCTCGCAGCGTTTGGGGTGGTCCCGACACGATCAGGCAGGGATCAGGGTCAGGGCGCAGAAGAGAAGCACAGCCTGTACGATTTTCGTGCCGCGGGGCCCCGCAGGGACGGTGCTGTGGACGAGCCGTGACAAACGGATTAGCGGCAGCCTTGTCGGTGCCGGACGAGCGATCAACATCGCCCGCATGACGGATAAAGAGGCCATGACCCTTCTCGAGACAGTCAGGAACAGGAAGATTGGCGAGGACGAGCTAGACGATGCCGCACAGTTGCTTGCGGAGCTCGACTGGCTCCCGCTCGCCGTGTCACAGGCTGCCGCATACATACGGGGGATGTCGATAAAGCTAAGAGAATACCTGTCTAAGCTGGCGAGACAAAGGAAGAGATGGAAGGTCCTGCAAGCATCTGAGTTTGACCGACATCGAAGGCCGGGGCTTTCGAACAGCATTTTAGAGACCTGGGATATCTCGATGGAACAAATCCGGCAGGAGAACGAGATGGCATACGATATCCTCCACGTTCTAGCCTTTTTGGACAGCCAGAACATTCCGCTCGAGATAATAATCAAGGCGGTGGCCCTTCGTAACGACGGACTGAAGAACGAGAGACAAGGGGGCGAAAGTGCTAGAAGCGTCGGCTTTAGAAGCGACAGCGAGGATGACGACGATGGGGTCCTTCATGCAGCCATCCGTCTCCAGGAGTTCTCGTTCCTACATCTTCGCGCATCCGATGGTATGGGCCAGGCTTATGAGATGCACAAGCTGGTGCAGGAGGCCACCCAATACGCCTTAAGCAGGAGTGACCGGCGGAAGGATGAAGCAACTTTCTCAAGGTTGGCCCTCCAAGTTGTTGCGGATCTGTTTCCGGAACCTCGACGGGAACTCTGGGGGGAGTGTGAGAAATACGTGGTTCACGCACAGCGAGCTGAAAAATGGGCGGAACTGTGTGGAGGAGAGGTAGAAGCATCGAGACTACTGACTCGAGTGTCGAACTACATGTACGATCGTGGGAGGTGGAGAGAGAAGGAGTCAGTAGACAAGAGGGCCTACGAATTTCGACAAAAGAGGCTCGGCGAGAAGCATCCCGACACGATCGGGAGCATGGCGTCACTGGCCACGACGTATTATGCCCAGGGGAGGTATGAGGAGGCGGAGAAGATCAAGGTGAAAGTGCTGGCACTGCGGCGCGACATCCTCGGCGAGAAACATCCTGACGCTCTCCAAGCTATGCACGACCTCGCCATTACCTGGAATAGCCGACAGCGACGTCCTGAGGCGCTGGCTATAATGCAGGAATGTTTCCAGCTGCAGTGCGAGGTATAGGCCAAACTCATCCCTCCGCACGGACTTCTTTACGCGTCCTTAACTCATGGGGGGCGGACACGAAGAAGAGTTCTCGTGTCAGCCAAGCATTTGCGGCACGCACCATATAATTTCTTTCTTTCTCTTTTTTTTTTTTTTTTTTTTTTCCAAGAAAAAGAAATGGTCCGTGGCAAGATTATTTCGACACCAACGTCTTGAACACTGATTCCGGCCCACTGGAACCATTCATACGTTGAATATCATCAACCTCGGACCGTGTAAGGGAGTCGGAGGTGGTATCGCTGGCTTGGCAGGGTGTGTGGTCTGGTGAAGCCGTCAGCCGATTTCGGCTGAGGCATGTTTGAGCTGTCCTGCGTCCAGTTTTGAAATCCAGCTGGAGCTGATGGTTATAGTGTATAGATGCATCACTCGCGTAATTGGTCAGCAGAAGAGTTGTATACGTGCGAAGGCGCACGTTGTTGGCCGCTAGATGCATAAAATGTCCGTGCGCGCAAAAGACGTGAAAGAGAAAAAAGCGGAAGCCGGTTTCGCTAACGACTGTAATTGTTCTTGTCTTGAGTAGTGCTTTGAGAAGCCGACAACGTTTTGCAAACACTTGAGAGTTTGATGAAGGAAACGGAGAACCTATTGCATGCAATCCGTCAACTTCGAGCTCCCAGGCAGCCAGGTTCATCCAAGATGATTGATGGTGGGGCCGTGAGGTCGAAACGTTGCCGGAGCTTGAAACGTCCCGGTGGATCCTCGCTCCCCGAATCAGCCGCTAGAATGGCTGCTGACCACCTGTGTGTGTCCCCTGCTCCGTCTCAGGGGCAGCTGCGGCAATTGGCCCAGGCCAGTTTTGCTGTGGGCCGCTGTTTGGGGCGAATCTCTTGAGAAATGGAAGGGAAGTGCAGCTGTGGAACAAGTTCACCTTCTCAATACGAGGAAGCTCGGAAAACAGGCAGGCAGGCTCGAGGAAGGTGGTGTGGTGTCAAGGGACACAGCAGTGTACAGTCCTTCCATAGCAGATAATATACCAGTTATCGTCATGCCTTTCCACAACCCGGCTCTTGCAACAATCGGAACCTTCCATTCAGTCCGAATGCACTTTGCCGCAACTTCCCGTATTCGAATCCAGTGCAAACCTTATTCAAGGCCGAGCCCGGTCGACCGGCACGCCAAGCCATCCTGAGGCTGTGCTCCCGGCCGACCCGCCCTTGCAGCGACCGGGGCGTGCCACCCGGGAGAATTCAGGGACAAATGGAACGACCATCTCGAGACCTCAAACCTGCTTCCACGGCCATCCCCAGAGATCGTTTTCTCTCTTTTCTTCCCTTAATCTGCTGCTGCCAACCGTCCTTGTGCGACGCCGACACTCTTTCCTGCTCGATTTCGCCTTCTACTTTTTGTTAATAATTCCTACGCTCTCTCCTCCTCAACCAACGAGGCCGCTATTTAACCATCTGCACCGCTCTTTCTCTCGACAATCGCTTGCTTAGTGACCCGACTTGAGCCCACGAAGTATCCCTCAAAGATCAATCCACCTCAAGATGCGTCCCACGACGGCTCTCGTCGCCGGCGCCCTGGCCTCAGGCGCGTCGGCCGAGAACTATCTCGGCTTCAACTCCGGCGCCACCCTCGCCGATCGCTCGGCCAAGTTCAAGTCCGACTTCGAAGCCGAGTTCAAGACGGCCCAGGGCCTCGAGAACGCCCCGGGCACTTTCAACGCCGTGCGCCTCTACACCAATGTCCAGGCCTACTCCCAAGACGACCCGATCGAGGCCTTCGAGGCTGCCATCGACACGGACACGAAGCTGCTGCTCGGCATCTGGACGTCGGGCACCGACAATATCGACAAGGAGCTCAGCGCGCTAAAGAAGGCCATCGAGGAGCACGGCAGCAAGTTCACCGACCTCGTCATCGGCATGTCGATCGGCAGCGAGGATCTTTACCGCGTCTCCGAGACGGGCATCATCAACGAGGCCGGTGTCGGTGCCGGTCCCGACGTGATTGTCGAGTTCATCAACCAGTTCAAGAAGGCCTTTGAGGGGTCGGCCCTGGCCAGCGTCCCAATCGGGCACGTCGACACGTGGGACGCGTGGACCAACAGCTCCAACAAGGCCGTCATCGATGCGGTCGACTGGATCGGCGTGGACGAGTACCCCTACTACGAGAACGGCAAGGGCAACGACATCAAGAACTCGGGCAACCTCTTCGACCGCGCCTTCAACGCCGTCGAGGCCGTCGCCGGCGGCAAGCCCATCTGGGTGACGGAGACGGGCTGGCCCGCCACGGGCCCCGACTGGGACCAGGCCGTCGCCAGCGTCGAGAACGCAAAGTACTACTGGGACGAGGTCGGCTGCCGCCAGCTCTTCAACAAGGTGCCCACCTTCTGGTACAACCTGCGCGACTCGAACCCGGACAACGAGATGAAGTTTGCCATCACCGAGGACCTCTCGACCGAGCCGCTCTTCGACCTGACCTGCCCGACCTCCTTTGATACCCCGACGGCCACTGCCACCTCTGGCACGGCCTCGCCCACGGGAACCGGCGTCTCCACTCCTGGCACCGGCTCTGCCACCGCCGGCAGCGGCAGCGCCACCGAATCCGGCAGCGGTACCAGCACCGGCACCGGTACCGAGTCGTCGAGCCCGAGCCCGAGCACCGCGGCCGCGTACATGGGCAAGAGTCTCTCGGCGGCGGCGGCTGGCAGCCTGGCGCTCGTTGCCGGCGTCTTTGCTCTGTTTTAAGGAGTCGGGTGAACATAATACGGGTGGTGGGATATAATCGCATGTTGATAGCATTGTTGTGCAACGCGTGTCTGCGGCCATTGGCATTTTCTTTCGTTTCCTTTTTGTCTGTTCTCTCGGTTGTTGCCGGCCTGGGCATCTGGATCTGGGTACTGTTAGACACGCAAGAATAGATCTGGGCAATACCTATTTTTGGTTTCAAGTTCTGATGAGTCGCTTTCACTGCGATGGCCGATTCCCTCCTCGGCAACTGGCATCACCTTCCAATTCATCTGTGATCTGAAACGTGGTCGAAGTTCGGGTTGATGCGGGCGGCAGGTTTGGGCCGCCTCAAGGGCCAAACGTGACATCAGCAAGCGCGAGCATGGACTGGGCCATTCGTCCTGATTGCCACAACCAAGGCGTGCACACTGTCAAACAGCTGAGAGATTTTCAGTGATTGCAGGATATGACATCTTGTCGATTGCTGCAAGTACATCGGGCAGCAATATAGTTGGTGTCGGCCGTGGCATTTTGACGGGCGATGGCCGCTCTACGTCATCGATCTGCATGGCCATCAACTGTTCCCCCATCGTCCTCTTTTAACACCATTTCCACACCTCAGACATCTGTTTCCCTCTTACTTCCACAGACCCAGCCTGCCCATTACTTTAGCCGTTATCAACTTCAACAGTATTCAGCAACCTAACGACAAAACACTCCCCCCTATCCTCCCGCACTCACACCAACAAACACTTTACTTACACCCACCACCACAATGCCGACGCGAAAGCCGACCAAACCGGAAGCGCACCCGGCAATCAAGCCCAGCCCGATCCGCAACCTCTCCGAGTTCGCCGTGGCCGACACCCCAGGCACGTCGGGACCCGAGCACGCCGCGGCAGGGGACTATCTTCAAGCCCGGTTTGCGCCCATGAGCCCTCCTGCCCAGCAACAACAACATCACCAGAACCAGAACCAGAACCGGACAAACCAGACCCTTCGTCGCGGTACCTCGACAGAAGGAGGAGAAGGAGACGATAGAGAAGAAAGTGGCATGCCATCCTCACTAGAGCAGGGTATCCGCGGCGGGTCTGGCCCCGTAGACGACACGGAGCGGCGCGCGACGCGGTATGTGAGCTCAGTAGACTCGGATGGGCGACAGGATGGCCGGAAGCAAAACGAGAATATGAATGTGGATGCCGACGGCAGGATGGGGGATGTACCGTACGGCGAGGGCCGGGTGGCGGATGCGGTGGAGCGGAAGCCTGGCACGCAGCGTCAGAGTGGGTTGTCGTCGTCGGCTTTGGGTGGTGGTGGTGGTAGTGGGCAGCAGCCGGATTTTCAGAGGTTGCATGGAAGGGGGAGGGGGGAGGTTAGTCTTGGGGTGGGGGAGGCGGATTTGGAGAGGTGAGTCTCTTTTCTTCTTCTCTGGTTTCTCTCTCTCCGTTTCTCAAGAGATCCGAGATGAGGAAGAAAAGGAGGGCGGAGGGCGGAGGGAGTGTGTATGTGTGCGTTGCTGACATGACGGGTGGAACAGAAAGAAGCAGCAGCAGGCGGCTGCTCGGAAGCAGGTTATGGATGCGAGGAGGAAGGGGGAGGATGTGGATGGACGGGGTATCGCTGGCTCCGGTGGGCGGGAGCCGACGCCAGAGGTATGAGGGGGGTTTCTTTTGCGCGCTGAGAAGTGGTTTGAAGATGGCGTGACAGCTGGATCCCCTGCTGTGAAAGGGGTCCTCGGCTCCGACAATCACGGGCGAGGTACGCCAGATCCAGATGAAACGTGGTATTAGGGACTCGGATAGAGAGAGTGACGAATCTAGAGAAACCAAGGGGTATCCTGACGCATGGTCCCGCTTCAACGCAGCTTCCAATTTCATGCCCTTCCTTACAACCAGGGGTTTGGCATGTTCTGCTCCAGCACCGTCCCGTTGCCAAAGACGGTCCCGTTCCTCAGCACCTCGACCCGGCCAATATGCAGCGTCGGCGGCGGATCATCCACCGTCGTGCCATTCGCAAAGATGATGCCGTTCCACGGCACCTCCGAGTCCCGGCTCTCCACTCCGACGGTCCCGTCCCGCCTAAGCAACGGACTCCTCCTCTTCGCGACATCGCAGTTCTCGCTCGCCATATACAGGTTCAGCCCGACCGCCAGGGTGTACATCTCGGCGCTCAGCCGGTCCCAGCCCCACTGGTCGCGCTGCTGGACGCCAATGTAGTCGACCATGAGCACGTTGGGCCAGTGCTCCGGGTCCATGCCGTTGACGCCGGCCCAGTACAGCGACGGGTTGGTCGGCTGGATGGCAAAGTTTTGCAGGCTGTACGCCGTCGAGGCCACGGCGTCGGGCGTCACCAGCCACTGCGCGATTGTAAATCCGCCGTGGTCGGAGCCGCCTCCGCGCGTGTAGGAGCGCCAGGTGCCGACCTGGTCCGGCGCCATGTCGCTCGCGTGCATGCGGTTGGACCAGTGGTCGCGGATGCCCATGCGGCCCATGTGGTAGATGCCGTCGGCGGGCGACTCGCGGCCGGGGTCGAGGTGGCCGTTGAGTAGCAGGACGACGCAGCCCTTGCCCTCGTTGTGGTCCATGTAGTACGAGGCCCGGTGGTTCTGGAAGCCCGTGCTGGTGTCGAGGTGCAGGCAGCGGTTGTGGATGGAGCGCAGCCGGTGGAAGAAATCGTCGACCATGGCGGCGCTCCACCGGATGGGCCCGCGGTCCGGGAACTCGTAGCGGCCGACCAGGTAGCGCAGCGCCACGAAGATGATCTCGCCCGGGTTCTCCGTCGTGAAGCGGTTGAGCTCGCCGACGACGTCGTCCAGCGACTCGCCCGTGTTGCCGATGGCGAGCGAGGCCACCTCGTTGTTGACGTGCATGACCCAGTAGCCATTGTTGCGGTTAGCGTCGTCGTTGGCGTGCACGGAGCCGATGCGGAGGTCGAACCAGCGGGAGCCGGCCCGGAGCTGGTCGTAGATGTTGACCCCCTGGTTCTGCGTGTTCTCCTCGCTGCCGATGCTGACGATCTTGTCCGAGATGCGGCTCATGCCCGCGTCGTGCGTGCCGGGCATGATGAGGTGCCGGACGGGGCGGTCGCGGATCACGTTGTACATCCTGCGCATCCAGTTGCCGGGTCCGTGCCGGAGCGACGCCTGGAAGCCGAACCGGTGGCTCCCCGTGATGACCAGGGACACGGCGGCGTCTCCGCCGGGGAACACGTACTCCCGCTGGCCGAGGCCCATGCCGCTGAGATCCAGGACGACCCGCCGGGGGTTGGAACTGGGAATGTACGACTTGACGCGCAGGGCGAAGCGCTTGTCGGTGCCGTCGATGCGGTAGTAGGCCTCGCCGGCGTCGTCCCTCGTGGACCAAGTGCCCCGGTACTTAACAGGGTTCTGGCGAGCTCGGCCCTGTGGCACGTCGCCAAAGCTGAACTCGTCCATCTGGTACGAGTGGGTGCCCTCCAGGACGAAGCGATGCGGCGTGAGGTTGACGACGGTGACGTAGAACTTTGTGCTCAGCGCGCCCATTATGGGATTCAGCTTGTCGTAGGGCTGGTAGGTGCCCGCAGGCATGGTGTCGGTGCTGTAGGTGCGGTCTTGGGCCCTGCACACGTCGTCGGTCTGCCCGCTCGCGAGCAGCCATGCCGAGCTGGCCAGGACGGCCAGCAGCCTGAGCACTCTCATGTCCAAGCCCTGCGATGGTGACCGGCCGCTGCAGGTGTGTTGATGGACGCGGTGAGCGCGGAACGGTGAGCCGTGGATGAGCCGTGTATGCGATGATCGGGGCAGTCGCGGTCGACGGGAGGTGACCCCCTAATGTAGTCAATCCCAAACCTCAGGCGCCATCATGATCCCCGCCATGTCCCGCGTCGTGTTTGTGCCCATCTCCAATGCATCGCCAGAAGGCTCTTTTGGCTGGCCGGCCGGGAAATGATACTGATCGGGAAGCTGGCTGAGACGCCAACCAATCAGTCTCCCTCTCGCGCCCAAGACATTGTGCCCCTGACTTTTCGCCCCGCCCCCTGTGGCCGCCGAGAATCCGAGATATGGTCCTGACAACGGCCACAGGCCGTTATTTGCTGGGCAATTTGAGGTCACAGGCAGCCTCTCGGAGGCCTGTTGGCACCGGCAAGCGCAACGTGCCATGCCCACAAGCCGGACCGCCGAGACATGTCGTGAAAGGAGGCGCATCCAAGCCTCGGCGCCCCTGTACAGTACATTTCAGCCCTGATTGCTGCGTTAGCATGCCACTTGGCAGCCTCGAATGGATTCAGAAATAGGGGACAGGGATTGCATGGAAGGCGTGAAGAATCGGAACATGGGAAGACAAAATGGAGGAATGAGAGGAGACAGAAAGGAACAGGAAGAAAAGAAGGCAACAAAAAAAAACGAGAAAGAAGTGACGAAGTGACTTGTACCAGTAGGAATACTGGTCTTAGTTCCCTCCCAAGTTCCGTGCTAACAAAAGAGGTGCAACTAGTTGATATATCAGCATTGTCTCAAACTCACAGCCGGCCCAGTCCCTCACTAGGAGAATTTGGGTGTCAGCAGGTTTGTCGCCGTTGGTCCTCTGGCGCGGCGAGGTCTGTACCGTCGGTCACGGTATGCGTGATCAAGTCACATTTTCTGCGTACGTCCGTGACCTAACGTTGCACCTTGCTGGCACATCCCTGGATCGCTTCCGGCTCACGTGGCTGATGATCAAGCTGTGATGGTGGTTGAGCGGGCAAATAGGGTGTGAAGATCTGCAGTAGTAAGAAGAACTGAATCGAGCGTGTCCCGTGTAGTATGTTGCAATCGTGGTAAACATGCCTGGATAAGTCGCAGGTCTGAAGTCAATGAGTTAGGAGACGAGTTATAGAAGTGACTCGAGTTCTAAATGTGTACCACTGTTGGTATGATAAGGTGGTTGGGCAAGGGAATGGTGCCACGGTGTAGATCACACAGACTTTCTTCTTTTGAAGCAGAAAGAAATAAAAAAGAGAAGGCAAAGGAAAATAAAAAGACTCGATGTAGAGACATGATATAGCAGTGATAGAGAACGAATCGAAGTGAAGAAACATGATAAAGTAAAAAATGAAAAATCAAGAAGGAAAGAGCATTGCAACGGAACAGATTGAGCAGGAAAGAGAAGGAAAACAGAGCCAGAAACAGTCCCGCCGGGGATCGGAAGGAGCGTTATCCAACCGCCTATCAGAAACCGAATGCCAATCTCTCGCAAATCCATCTAACCCCAACCAGCCCAGCCCCTCCTTCACTACCTCTCCATGCACCCAGCCTCATTTCGAGAGAGAACACAACAGCTCCTCTCTTACCACCGCCTCTATATCCAACTACCCCGCAGCCAACATCCCACCAAAATGGCAAACGAAGCCCCAAACCTCTTATCCCCCAGAAAACCCCGGGATGCAGAAACCCCTCTCAAGCCCAGGCACCAACAAGGCTCATACAAACAGCGCCAAACAGCACCAGCAAGCAGGCGACGACGCGCTTGCGGCCCCTCAGCACGCCCCAGCTGTGGTCGCTCAGGAAGTCCTCGGCCAGCAGCTCGACCAGGGCGGCAAAGACGAGCAGGCCCGACGACACGGCGTTCATGGTGCCGACCAGGACGAGACCGAACTCCGAGTCCGGGCTGTAGAGGGTGTGCGTCGCCAGGCCGATGGCTTGACCGATTGGTGTTCTGTACGCCGCCGAGGTCAGTATCAAATCAGTTTTCGGAACTACAGTAACTATGCTATTGGGATGGGGAGAAATGGAATTGGGAAAAGGCTGGGGAGTTTGTGAGAGTGGGATATTGAGGTTTGACGTACGTGCATCCGTATGCGATGACCATCAGCCAGGGCTGGAGGGTCGTCTTGGGCCAGGCGATGGAGGCGATGCGAGCACCGAGGGCGAGACCTTCAAAGGTTTCTGGGTGGCGAGAAGTAGTCAGTCACCGGTTAATGGAAACAGGGGAGGAAAGAAACTGACGATGAAAGGCAATGGCGATGAGGAGAACGACAAAGTCACCCCCAACGGCCACGCTCAGGGCCATGCCGATGAAGACGCTGTGGAAGAGGATGCCGACTTCCAGCAGCATGCACTGCAGGATGCTCTTCTTGTGCAGCTGCTCGGGCGTGAGGCCGCCCCCCTGAGACTCCATCTCCAGCGTCTTCTGGGAAGCGTTGGCCCGCGTCCTCTTGGAAGCCGTCTCTCTCAGCGGGGCGTGCTCGATGCTCCCGCGGCGGGTGGGCGAGGGCCGCGTGATGGCTGCCACAACCGCCGCTTGACCGCAGTGGCCGCCTGAAGTGACGGTGCGTAACTCGGCCCCTGCTCCCTCGGCACCGCTGGACGACACGTTCCGCGCAACCTGCGGCGGATAGGACCGCGCCGGACTGAAGACCATCTCGATGATGCTGACGAAAAATATACCGACAAGGGCGATGGCGCCCGGCATGGCTGGGTAATCCGTGGTCCAGAAATTAGAGAGACAGGGGTTGCCCAGCGAGATGAAGGCGGTCGGCAGCAGGTGCACGAAGGCGGTGGCCAGGAGGACGCCGGTGCCGAAGTGACGGACGCTAAAGAAGAAGGGCTCCGGGATGCGGAGGACGGGAAACTTGGCGGCGAGCATAGGGACGGCGCAGGCCAGGCCCGAGACGGCGAGGATGATGAGGAGAGCACCAACGTGGAGGGGCGTGTTGTAGTCCTCTGCGCTGGCGACACTGCCTTCGCAGGCATCCTCGCGCTTTGCGAGACGACGGAGGGTGGTGTCGGCTGCAGGGCCGGTCAGCGCTCATCGTGGCGTTGGGGATGACGCATGCCAAACATGGTCCCGGCGGTAGACAAAGGGGCGCGGGGGAGGGGTGGAAATGGGGGCATGCGTACCTCGGGCCAGACTCAAAACAGCAGGCTCAACAGTACCTGCAAACAGAGCTGGAAGGAAGCTCCCAGCGACGTGGATCAGCGTCGACGCAATGGCGACGGACGCGATCCAACCAACCCAGCCCGACGGGGGCCGAGTCTGACACCGGGAACGACAGGCTTGGCCTTCACCACCAAGCACTGTCTGAGGAGCAACGAGCAGTCCTACGGGTTGCATGTTAGCAAAGCAGCTTCAGAGAGAGAGAGATGGAGAGAGCGAAGCCTCGCAGGTCAGAGAGAGTACTCACGGCACAGCCGACCGCTCGTTGCCGGGGGCGAGCGCTCGAGAGAGCCACGGTCGTGGTCGAGGCGAATCTCGCACGCCTGTTTCTCGTCATTGGGGAATGCCGCTCCGTTGCCCGGACCAGCACATCCATGGCGATGCTCGCGGGTGTTGGCAATGCCGTTCAGATCCTGGCGAGTCGTGAGATCGGGGGCCAGGAAGGGCGGGTTTTGGTTCCACGTCGGGTGCTCGAGGTCGTCCTCGGTTCTCGAAGGTCGGTTCATGGCGGGGCACGGGCACGGGCACGGGCACGCGCAGCGCGTTTTGGGATGGGAAGGGGGTCGTTAGGTTTGTGCCTCTACAAAGGCTGGTGGTTCTCACAGGCGGGCTCGAACGGACTCTTCAATGTCTAAGAGGAAGTTGCTTCGAAGGCGAGCGAACAATGGCAATTTACTGGCGAATTTAGTGGGGCGCAGCAGTGACGCTGAAACTCGGCTGCATCACCAGGTCCACCAGCAAGGTTCTCATCCGATAGTTGCACTTGCCCGCCGGAGCCTGGTTGTCCCGGGTGGGGCTCGGCAAGAGCGCAACAAATTCGGCGATTTACGGAACTCGATGACGCTTCACAGATGTGCAAAGAAACTTTGCACTTGAGTTAACGCGATTGGCGCCAGATGCTGCACTTTGGTTGTGTTCCCCCATTTCAATCATGAACTGTATCCGAACCATCAAGGTAACTGTGCAACCAGTTCAGCATCCACGATCCATCGGATCGGTTCGGTTCCCGACGTCATAGGGTTAGGGTTGGAGCACCTCGGCTCACTCAGCTTACACCCGGGCACTAAGCTGCACAGCCGGACTTGACAGCACAAGAGTCGCGGAATAAGCGGATAGGCCAAAGGAGAAGAAAAAGTAGGCTGTGTGTGCTGTGGTGTAGTGGGGACTGTAAGGTAGTTCTCGAATCACAGGCTGCTTATTACCCGTAGAGTTCCCGACCTGCATCTCGGCGATGTCTTTGCTTGGTCTCGCCCCCCTTCCATCGGACGCCACCGGATAGGAGCCTTTCCGCTTGCTGAACAGGTTGGAGGACCATCGAGGCTAGAGACGTGACGTGGGGTTGGAAACACTCTGCCGTTTGGTATCTAGGTATTACACGTAATATCCTAGTATATCTTGGGCTACTTCGTGCTTGAACCCAAGGTGAAGCTCCAGCTTACCCATGCAACGTAGGGGTGCTCGCACTCTAAGACACTTAGAAGTTTTAACGCAGAGTACAGTAAGGTAAGGTAGGTAGGTAGGTATATCAGCTGCTTATATAAATTGGAGTGGTTTCAACTTATTAGGGGGTGAACATCCCATTTCCAACCTCCCCGGCACCCCCCTTGCTCAGCTAGGTAATTATGGCACTTAGAAGCGACCTAGGCACGTACGAGGATACCTTTATACCTACCTAGGTATACCAGACTGGAAGTTTGTTTCAAACTGGCCTGTTTCAGATTTGCGCCGAAATGTCAGTTTGTTCAGTCAAAATATTCCTAGAATGCGGGGATGATTTCGATTCTTATGCCTCACTGTTCAACGCTATGATCCCCTAAGACAGCGGAACCCGCTGCCCAACCAAGGTAGGTACCTGGTACAGGTACCTACCACCTTACTGGAGGGCTCGATGAGCCCGCCCTGCTCGTTGGGCCAACAGTGTCTCGTCGTTGGTCTCACGCAAGGTACCTTGGGTGTGAAACCTCTCAAGCTGGCTGAGGAAATACATGTAGAAGCCAGTCTTGGTTAGGTCTTTTAGGTCAATCGCCTTGAAGCTGCAAAACTTTGAAGAGGTGTTGGACAAAAGGGACATAAATACCTAGCCAACCAACATGGGGTCGATTTCCATGCCCGTCAAGAATCGGAGACTGGTGCCGGCATGGCCGCCGTCGGATTGTCCAATTCATCTAAGATCTTGAGCCGCACCAATTATTGGTTCAAGTGGCACATCAGACGCATCGGTCCCGGCTTACCCGGTGTAAGGGGGGGTCGAGGAGGTATTAGCGCACTGTCAAGTGTCAAATGACAGTACCTTAACAACTCACCAAATATTGCTGATTAACCGAGGCCGACGCTGGGCCCAGGGACCGGACCGAGTGCTCCCACCGTATCATGAGGCTGTCCAGCCGGGTCCGGGACAGGAGCCACGGCTTGGCTTGTTCGTGACAGTTGTCGTTCCGCAGCTCCTCAAGATGTCTTATCTGGTACTTGGAGGCTGGCGTCGCCGGGGGTTTGACGTCGTCCTCGACGAGGTGAGCCATAGTCCAGCCCAGTTCCTGTGCCTTTTTGCAGTTTTGGTACGAGTCGTCTATCTCTGTGTAAATGACAGATGCTGTGCGAAGAATATAATTTGTCATTATTTCTCTCATCTATATAAGTGCTTCCACAGTGATGGACTCTATCACCGTCTTAGAAGATGAAGTGTAAGATCCTACTCTGGAACACTGAAGGAAACAAGCAAGCGTTGGAAGTCCTGCTTGAGGAAGCCAGGTACGACCTTCT
>MU863674.1:0-13721 GCA_033575675.1 Parathielavia hyrcaniae | reverse complement strand
TGCTGTTGCTGTTGCTGTTGCTGTTGCTGTTGCTGTTGCTGTTGCTGTTGCTGTTGCTGTTGCTGTTGCTGTTGCTGCCCATCTGCCCGTCGAGGCACGCCACGTGCAGGAAGCCACCGCAGTCAGAAAACTCGGCCTGCACCGAGATGTGGCATATGTCTTGTGCTCCGCTCCCCAGGGAGCGGATGAAGTATGTCTTGGTGGGCGGGCCGTCGAAGTTGGCAAAGAGGATCTCCTGTCGACCCAGCGACCAGACGGCCAGGGCCTGCGTTGGATGGATGACGGGCGGGGAGTGGAAGAGTCTGCCGGCCCACCGGTAGGCAAACCGGAAGCAGCGCTGGGCATGGCCCGTGGATGGTTCCAGGCCGAACACGACAAGCTCGTGGCGGTCGGGCACTCGTTCGGCCGCAGCACCCCTAGCCTCCGCTACAAAAGCAGGCTCGTCAGACCTCTCCGAGGCGCTGTCGCTGTCGCCCCACATGTCACCGGGGATGGCGCTCTTCAACGAGCTGTCTGAGGAGGTATTGCTGGCGAGTTCCTCGTCCCGAATCCGGAATTCCATGCTCATCCTGATATCTCCGTTGTCGTCGTCGTCGTCCTCGTCGGATGCTACGCCGTCCAAGGATGGTATGCTCGGTGCGGCGCTGAGGGACTCGTCGGACGCTGCATCCAGGGGCTCAAAAACCATGTCCTCTTCCTCGGAACCCCAGTCCTTCCAGAGGCTGTCGTCGCGGATTTCGTCTGAGGCTTCGGTGGATGAGCTTTTGCTGTAGGACTCGTAGGCCGAGTTCGAGGAATCCGAGTTCTGATCCATGCCATCCGCTTCGAGTGGATCGTCTTCTGCTGTTGCAGGCGCTTGCGAGTCGTCCACGTTCTGGCAGGAGCCCTCTTCATCCTCGGTCAAATCTTCGCCACTGCTGCTGCTGCTGCTGCTGCTGCTGCTACTGCCGCTACTGCTGCTGTGATATCTAGACTGTCGTGGCCGGGTCTTCGAAAGATTGCTAGCACAGGGGATAACATCAACCTCTCCGTTTTGCTCATCCGCCGTCCCTGAGGCGTCTCGGGGATGCCCCTGAACCACGGTTTCAGCGAGCTGCACCCCTCCGCGGTGGACAATCGCCATCCACGGGCCTCTCCGGCACAGGCACACGCTGCACACGCTGCTCCCGAGCCGGCGTGGCGCTCCCTGCGCCCGTCCCGGCCACCTGTGCCCATGTCTTAGAGCCCGTTGCCGCGGTATTAGCCCCGGCTAGTTTGTCGACCTTCCTCTCGAGCCTTTCTAGGCTCCTTCGCAGCTCCTGCGCGTCGCTTGAGCAGGGTGTGTTCCCCACCGTGAAAATTTTGCTGTAGTACGCACGTGCCGCCGTCTGCACGCGCTCCCACAGCGCCGGCGTCACCAAGTTGCGGAATTCTTCGAGTAGTTTCTTCGTTTCAGCGTCTTCTCTGCCTGCGGTCTGCTCCCGTGTGGCTCCCGCGCCTGTGGCGGGGGGGCTCTCGCGTTGGGTGCGTCCATCGTGTTCGGCGGGCGGACCGGTCTGGTGACTCGTCACACCTACCGCCCTGTCGCTGATTATCCCATTGCGCATCGCGCGCCCATCGCGTCCCCTCTGCGCCATCGCGGAGAGGGGTTGTCGATTGCGCTGAGCACGATTCCGTTGTCAGAATTGATTTTGGAGGCCGTTTGAGCACGTTGCAGCGTTTTTAGATGTTGCGCCTTTTTTCACAAGGTTTATATCTCCTCGACGTACTGGATTCTCGAGTCCCCAAGATCAACGGCTTGGTAGCAGCCACCTGCGCTGTACGCGGCATAGAGCTGGGGTCCGATGCGAAGTAGCTCGCCGTCGCCCGTAATGGCAGCCCATGCAGCACGACCGACTTGAACCTGGGGGTTCTGGAGCGGTAGCGTATACAGTTGGAGCTGATGTTTCGTTCGCTCGAACGGCTCGATCACCGTCTCTTGCGGCTTGTGGCAGTGGCCTAACCTTTTTCTGATCCACTGTTGGACCTGAACCTGCGCCTTCATGCTCATGTCCCCATCGATGGATTCGCCTCCGCGAGGCCTCCAGCCTGTGTCAGCTGGTTTCCGCCTGGCGTGGTAAGAAGCTTTGTGCATTGTCTGTGGACATGACTTACAATTCTTGAAGAAGAGACACAAGATAAAGATTGTGACCATGGCGTCAAACCGGTTGAAGTTGCGCTTGAAGACGTCCTCAAAGGAAATGATAGCGCGGGCGCAAAGGACCGACTTCCCGTATCCGGGGTCACCGTGGAGCCAGAACACTCACGTGAACGAACCCGGGCTGAGCCAGTCCCGAAACGAGGGGTTCTTGAGGAGCCACTGCCCAGTCTCATCCAAGATGGCGCCTTGGTGCTTTCGCCGTAAGACGGCGTTGGTGTTCATGTCGTTCTGTTGATCGTGGAAGCTCTGGGTCCGTGGTTGCAGCCAGCGGCTCACCGCGTCCCATCGTGTCTCTCTGGTGATATGCAAAAGACAAATATTAGAACACACGGGCTCTCATTCACAACATTGTTCTAGGCTACTCCTTCAAGTTGAAGTACCATGTCTCCTTCCGAAACAAACTCGACATGACCGCCGCCAGGCTCCCCCAGTGGCAATCTCTCATATGCGAGGAGCTTGCGGAGCAGCAGGACTCGGAGAAGTCTGAGGAACTGACCTGTCGCCGGCGTAGTTGTAATAGTGAAATGTGCCAGCGCCGGCTTGGTAGAACTGGCCGTTGGGTGCGTTGAAGGCATCCCCCGTGTTGCCAAACTGAACGACGTTGTCGCCAAAAAAGGTGAACCCCGCGGTCTGGAATGCCTTGTCAAGCTCGGCATCAGGAATGGAGGGAGCCACCTTGGCCAGGTCCTCGATGGCCTTCTGAAATCCCTCGATCTGGTCGGAAATCTGGAACACTTGGTTCTCGGCAAGCTGCTTCACACTCGAATCGTACCTCTCTGGGTAGCGCGTCTTCTCATCAATCAGGTCTCGCCCGAGTCCCTGTTCCTGGCCTGGAGCCAGCTAAAAAAGCGCGAAGCCGAGGAAAAGTCCAAGCAACAACCCGACGCTCAACTTCTTGACGACCTCCGTCACGCTGGCCTATCTGGAGAAGGACCATGGCTCGAAGCGCAGAGAGCTCAGGGGCCTCCTCGAGGAAGGCTTGATTACCTTCGACCTGCTTCGCAAGCTCTTCATGCCCAACTGTGAGCTCTTCACCGACAAGAACAAGCTGAAAGAGCCTCAAGCCATGATGCTAGCATCGTGCAAGCTCGAGGAAAACCCCCAGACAGGGGAGCTCTCCTACTCGGTTGTCGCCTCCCTGATCAGTCATGACGGGGAGGACTTTGGCTGGGGCAAGACCGCTGTGAAGTTGCCATACTTTGAAGGGAAGATGAAGATTGTCGACTTGCCGGTGTTCCCCCTAGATTGTCATCCTCAGCAGGAGTCCATTCGCATCGACTTGGCAAACCGCGGCCGGCGTTTCGTTTCATTGCTTCAGGAGCCGGTGTGTGCGTGGTATGGCGCCACAGCAGTGTGTTCTACCCGGGGGGGAGAAAACAAGTTCCTTACTGCCAAACGCGTCATGGTCGACCCCGTCGCTTGGTTTATCCACAACTACAGCGAGGACCCATTACGCTCCCCGTATGTGCCGAGCAAGAAGGCAGTCGCCCTGCACTCGGTGCGGGACGAGGTGCTGCTCTTCTGCAATCATCGCGCTCTCGGTTTCAGCTTCGAAGAGAAACGCTGGGGGGCATTCGCCGTGTCGCGGCTCGGCGAACCACGGTGGGACGCAGCCGCTTTCAGCAAGGTCATCCTACCGCAAGACCAGCTGCTCCTAATCAGAGATCTCGTGCTTTCCCACCGGTTACGGCCAGAAGCAGACACAAAGAAGGAAGACGACGGCAACGACGACGACGACATCATCAAGGACAAAGGACAGGGTCTTGTGGGCCTGCTGAGCGGCAACCCGGGAGTGGGCAAGACGCTCAATGTTGAGGCGGTATCCGAGGTAACGGAACGGCCGCTGTACGCCGTCTCGGCCGGGGAGTTGGGCACCGCCGTGGATGAGGTTGACAAGCGGCTCGGCATTGTTCTCGATATCACCCGCCGCTGGCGCTGCGTGCTTCTGATCTACGAAGCCGACGTGTTCCTCCACAAGCGGGGCGACGACGTCAGCCTGGAGCGCAATGCTGTCGTCAGCCTCTTCCTGCGTCGTCTCGAGTTCGTATTCCACCGTTGACAATGGTACCCCCTTGAGATCAATCCGTGCCGACAGCTGACAACATGGCGCACCCAGATACTTCAGGGGTGTGGCAATTCTCACCACGAACCGGGACTTTGACATCGACGTCGCCTTCATGAGTGAGCATCTTTGCCAGATAGGTAACATACCTCCCTGAATGAACCCTGGCTGAGCGATTCACAGGCCGCATTCACTTCAAGTTTCACCACAAGGATCTTGACCCACACACCCTGTTCTGCATCTGGAAGAACAGGTTGGCCAAGGAGCTGAAGGCGCCCGAGGCCAAGATCAGCGAAACAGACCTCGAGCGACTGGCCAACCAGTATCACACCTTGAGTGGACGAGAAGTATGTCCCTTGATGGACCCATTCCGTTCCGACCCCATGATATGGGAGTTCCTAACAAGATGAACGCACGAACGCAGATCAAGAACGCCGCCTTCTGCGCCAAGTCGATCAGCCGCATTCGCATGGTGCCGCTCGACCTCCAGCTCATCGGTCAAATCATCCAGAACTTTGGCTTCTTGCCGAGAGGGCGGCAGCTGCATGTCAATCCCTCACGGCCATATGTACATGTTGAGGATGGGGCACTGAAGCGGGCTGCTGCTGACAGGGGCGATGGAGGGACTGAGCAGACCGAGCGGTTCTGTCGTGGAGCTTCCCCTTCCAAGAGGTCGAGGAGCGCTTAGGTGCTTGGCAACGAGACTGGAAGCTGCCAGGCTCAAGGACGGCGATTTGACGACAGCAAAGGCCCTGGTACAATAATTACGTACTGGTCGGTGCTTGGACGCCGTAGATTCGAGAGCAAGGTTGCAGACTGGGTCCCGACAGGATGGTTCTGTCACACAATGGTTGACACTGGACGACAGGTCCAGTTCTACATCGACGTATCAGCAGCTAGTGATTCAATTAGAACCGTAAGACTCTTGGTGTAAATACTCTCCAAACACAGAATCAAGATGTGAAGACAACGACTGGATCCTTACGTGGTGCTTGTACGCACATGTTTACCACACATCTGTATGTGCAAAAGATTGTCTACTTTTTTTCCATTAAGAATGGTTGCTAACAATAGAATATGATAAGACCGTAGTCACTACCGGGTCCCAACTCGGGAGTAAAGGGGGTATGCCCTGGTATGAAAGAAAAGAAAAAAGAAAAAAGAGAAAAGAGGGTGAGAAGGGCCGGTTTTCCGTCACAACAATGACTCTCAACATTCTCTAGGGAGAAAACAATAGAGTTTTGAAGGGCAGAAAGAGGCACTGATGTGGCGAGCTGAGCTGGAAGCAGCCCGGATGACAAACATCACCTCGATCACAGCCAGCCCTGGACGCTTGAGTCACATCATCCGAAAATCACCGGGCCTAGGTGAGCAACTCGAATTTCTTTGAATAAATGCGCAGACTTAACCCTCAGCCTTCGGTGATGGCTTGCATTAAGAGCGGGACGAGAAGCCAGCCATGGAGGCAGCGGCGGCTCTGGTCATGACAATGATGTGTGGTTTCGATCACGACAAAGCAGGGTGGCGGGCCCGCAAACAGCTTCATGTTCTCGTACACACGGACGGTTTTATTGAACAGCTGCAGCTCATAGCGCGCATGCAATGCAGGGCAGATGTGACGTAAAGGAGTGGGAAAACCGCACAAATTGAGTGAATTACTTGGTCAGGGGTATGAGGACGGTGCCGAACCATTGCGACTCGGAAGGATTCAAGTCCAATCCCACTGGCTGGCAGACCGTCCCGTGTGCTCCCTTGGATCCTTTCGCTACTGCACTTCATGTCAGCATACTACCCTCTCCTCCCTACATGGGCGTTA
This sequence comes from Parathielavia hyrcaniae, assembly GCA_033575675.1. NCBI lineage: Eukaryota > Fungi > Ascomycota > Sordariomycetes > Sordariales > Chaetomiaceae > Parathielavia > Parathielavia hyrcaniae. Next base: position 7,664 of record MU863674.1, on the reverse strand, counting down.
ATATTAGATCTAGGTTACATTGGCTCGCGATTCGAGATTGCCCAGATCGAGCTGCATGATGCATCTGCAACCCCACAGCAGACGGACGCTGTACCTGGTAGATTCCTTTCATGTGCAGACATCAGTGGGGCGCAAAGAGAGGCTGAGATGCCGATATCATAAGAGGAGACAAAGGGGATACTCATGGGGCTACAGACTGTAAGTACCTTGTGCAGCGGATAGCCCGGCTTCGGCCCGGGAGCCACTCGCCCACTTCGAAGGATGTAATATTCAGTGACAACCCGAAGCTCGCTGGAGTTGAGGGGTTTATAAATGGAGTGCCATGCAATCTCTCTTGTGCAACGTCAACCAACGTCAATCCCGGCCGTCTCTTTTGTTTCTTTTCAACTTGTCATGTTGCTATTATGGTCTGGGTCCTGTCTTGCTCCCTGGGAATAAGTTCTCCGTAGTCAACCAACTTAGGTACATCACCCGTGGACGGCTTTGTTTCTGGAGTGAAGTGAGTCTAGTTTATGGCAGACGCATTAGTCAACAGATTGCCGCCCTTGCAAGCTTATGTGCCATTTGAGACTTTAACAGCAAGCTGACGAGATAGAGCGGGGGTGTGGTCAATAGTCCGATGCCACGCAGAATACCCCTGGCGGAAGCACCCGCCCGGGGCTGCAGGACACCCGTTAGCGAACCTCCACGAGCGAATGGGGAACGGGCCCTTGGATCATCTGCCGATTTGCTTTGGATGAGGGGAGACAAGGGCCACAGGGCTGCACCCAATATCCAGACGCCAGATCTCTTGGCTCTCCGCAACGGGACAGGTCGTGGGGAGGGTACTTGTACCTTAGCTGAGACCTGCGACCCCTCAAGGTCACTTAACATGAGGCTCTGCTCAGCAAATAGCTTCCCCGACGGGCTGGAACCCCTGAAGCCGTCAACCCCCCCTCTTCCCTTTCCCCACGCCCAGATGCTAGTCCCTAGAAAGAGGGGGAAGGTAGCAATGGCTGCATGTGATATCCAAGCCACGCATATGCAGACCGCAGAGGTGGCCGCCTAGAGGCTAGAGCTAACGAACTCAGCTGAAAGCCTCCGAAAAAGACCGCCGCAGTAGGATCTCAGTGGAGACGGGACCAGCTAGCTGCTGAGAGTGCACGACCGGGTTCCCGGGTGTGTCAGTGCAGGGTCGCATTCGACCAAGCCGTCCATCGGAGAGTGAGCGGCCCCGGATGTTGTCTGGCGTTGTCCATCTCAAGCCGCGGCCATCCACAGTTGTTGAGTGGTGCGGGAAACTCGGAGGAGAGGGAGGGTCGCTCACATCGGGTATAAGTTCGGGCTCTCTCCCAACCCTCGATGTTGTCATCCTGCCTTCTCATCTCATCATCAACCCAGACTCTGACTCACAAGACGCACTCGACTTTCCGAGAAACATCCCTCACCCACTTTCCACCATGCAGACCGTCCTCGCCCTCGCGGCCATCGTGCCGGCCGCCCTCGCGCAGACCTACTACGGCTGCTACACCGAGGTGCCCGCACGTGCCCTGACGGGCTCTTCCACCATCGACTACACCACCATGACCATCGGCGACTGCGAGACGTACTGCACCGGCTTGAGCTTTAGCCTCTGGGGTCTCGAGTACGGCGGCGAATGGTGCATCTCCCTCCTTCTGCTTTCAACTCTCCATCACCCCTTTGCACACAACCGCTGACAAGAGAAACTGGGATGCAGCTACTGCGGCGACTCCCTCGCGCAGGGCTCCTTTCCGGCCTTCTCGACCGACTGCACCATGGCGTGCGCGGGCGACGCGACCGAGGTGTGCGGAGGCCCGAACCGGCTCTCGCTGTACGGCGTGTCGGTGGACGCGCCGACGGTGACCCCCTACCCGACGCCGGAGCCGGTCGAGGGCCCGCCCGTGTACGAGGGCTGCTGGACCGAGCTCCCCGGCCCGCGGGCGCTCGACGGGGCCAGCGCCTTCTCGGCCTCGGACATGACCGTCGACGGTTGCGCCAACTACTGCCTCAACAACGGCTTCCCCTGGTTCGGCCTCGAGTACAGCGCCGAGTGCTACTGCGGCACCGAGCTCAACGTCAACAGCACCCTCGCCCTCGACGAGGACTGCAACATGGCCTGCACCGGGGATTCCAGTGAGGTGTGCGGCGGGTCGAACCGGCTGAGCGTCTGGCAGTGGCCTGCGGCTGTGTAAGGGAGTGCAGGGGAGGGGGCTCATGTTGAGTTCGACGGCACGATGCTCGGAGAAAGGGGGTTGAGTTTTGGTGGAGCTTGGCAGTGTGTTTTGGTTCTCTTCTCTTCTCGTTCGTGCTGGGTGTAGAAGGTTTATGGCGCGCTTTACCTCGTAGGAAACCGCCGAAGAATGAAACAGTGAGCGGAAGATCTTGCGGTTGTCTCACATGTGGTGTGACGAGTCGATGCCATTTCTCCATTGCCGATCCGAAAGTGGTCGCGCAGTGGTTCACCTCGGGAAATTCAGCTTGAATGTTGATGTACTCGAGAGGGCATGAAAGCCCCATGAAAGTCGCCTGTTGGTGATTCTCAACATCAGGATAGGCACTTGTAACTTGTCAGTCTTGTCCTTGGGCTCTTGTGTTTTGAACCTTTGATGAATTGTGAGGCTTGGTGCTGTCGCTGCAAGGCGAGTCGTTGGCTTTTGAGCTGCGAAAGAACGATGCCGGAAAAATCAAGACCCTCCATTGCTCTGCAGCTTCCAGATTTCAGTTGATCCTTTATCTTTTGCTGACCAGGGAAGGAAGTTGCGACCTCACAGTCCTCGCAAGTTTTGATTGAAACAGCCGTCTCGGAAGCCGGAACCTTAGACCCGACTTCAGCTTAAACTTGCCAAGGGGACCACTAAAGATTACCACACATGCATCAAAATCAAAGTGAAAATTTCGAAAGAGTCTCGGGCAACGCTGCAAAGAAGTGGAATCGGGACGTTTTTCTCACATCACAAAAGGCACGGTAGTTATTCGTAAACGATGAAGAACGGATAACTATGTTGAGCCCTAACCCTTGTCTGCGATAACATTATCGGATGAATCTCATTGATCGCTGGTCTCATGCAACCTTTTTCTTGATCTGCTCAATGACGTTGCGCGCAATGACGTTGTGTCCCTCTCTGGGGGCAACTCCTGTTGCCCACATCGACGATATCGTCGCAAGTCATGGACGGGACTCATCTTAAACAACACTCCATCTGATGACTGCAGGATAGATTGCTCATTACGACAAATCCACGACCTCCACCGCCCACCGTCACAACCGCCGAGTCGACATTCTGACAAAGCGTAAGCTCAAATTGCGCCACGATGAAGCGAATACTACTTCTCGCTTTTATCCACGGGTTTAGGGCAAGGCCTCCTTTCAACGCGATGGTACATCACCCACCCATGAACGATCCTGCTAACAAACTGTCTTCCAGGGAAGCGACTTCACCTTTGGCGACTTCCCAGACCACCTGAAGGACACAGCCGCCAACAACCTGCCGGATCACGAAGTGGCTACCGCCGTATACCCCAGATATGAAACCCGCGGAGAGCTGGCCGAGAGCACAGCTGCTTTTCGCGAATGGTCTGTCCCAGCGCTTCGTCTTGAATCTCATTCCGTCTCTCCATCGACTCGAATCGCTGACCAGGATGTTCACTGCACAGGCTGAAAGAGAGGGTGATGGAGCTTCGAAAGACACACCTCCAAGACCCATGGCCGCCTAATGACCGAAGGGTGGGCGTTGTCCTGGTTGCCCATTCGATGGGGTAAGTGATGAATCCAAGTCACACCTTGATCCGCCTGCCCGCACATGCTCACCTATGGCAGCGGTTTCGTAGCAAGCGACTGCCTCTTCCGCGTCCTGGACGACCATCGCGAGAGCGGATCGACGGGCCCCATCTTCCCCCTGATCCAGGGCGTGCTCGCCTTCGACACCCCGCTGAACGGCCTCGCTCGCTCCATGTTTGTCTACGGCGCCTTCTCCAACTACAACAAGGTCAGCAACGTCTTCAACATCATGACGGCCATCTCAGCCGCCACGCCAGCTGCCCTCTCGCGCCTGGCCTCCAAGCGCGCCCTCAGCACCGCCACGGGGCGCATCGCCAAGCGCACCACCACCTCCAGCCCGGCCTGGAAGGCCTGGCAGCTGATCGCGATGCGGACGGGCACGGTTGGCGTCATCGCCGCCGGCGGCGTGGCCGCGTACACGCACCGCCGCCGGATCCTCGAGGGCGTGCGCAGCGTGCGCGGCCTGACCCGCGACGACATCGTGCAGGGCTACCAGCAGTCGGTCGACGCCCTGGGCCAGGGCCTGGCCTACGTCAACCGCGGCAGCGTCGGCGAGTCCTTCGCCTGGCTGTCGGACCACTTTACTTTTGTCGGCGCCCTGCTCAAGCAGAACGAGCTCACCCGGCGGCTGGAGCGGCTTGCGGCGCTGCGGGGCGGGGTGGGTGTGTGTGTTGTGTACGCGTCCCTGGGAGAGAACGGGTATTGGAGCGGTGGGTATTTTGTGCCCGAGCGCACCTTTTGTGCTATACCCGCCCGGGACGAGCCTGAGGCTGGGTTATTTGCCAGGCATGTCGTCGAGGGCGCCGCGGATGAGATTGCTGCGCATATCGGCATGTTCAAGAAGGAGAGGAACAAGGAGTATGAGACGATGGTCAACGATTTGGCGAGGCGGATTGTGGACTGGTTCAATGACGAGGCGGAAATTTACGACGATCCCAAGTTTGCAGGACCGCCGCCGGCCGAGGCGGAGGAGACCGAGGCGATAGCCAAGGCCGTTGATAGCGAAGGGGTTGCGCAGACGGAAAAGGACCTGGCAAGGGAAGCCGAGGAGGGTGCCCGATTAGAAGGAGATACGGAGATGGGCGTGGATGACGATGTCCCCGACGAGTCGCCAATCGACATCGCCGCCGCCGCCGCACTTGTCCCGCTGCCGGACGACATCGAGCACGACCTCGAGGATAGTGCGGCCGAAGGCGGGAAGACAGACCAGAAGAAGGCCTATCTCCAGCACCTGTTTGGCGTTGCTCAAAGCACAGGCACGAGCCTGCGGTCGTATCTGCCCTTGAAGCTACCAGTTGTCGATATGCCCAAGGTGTCGATGCCGGCCGTCGGTCTGCCCAACATGCCCGCCATGCCCAACATGCCGAACGTGTCGTTGCCGGCCCGGATCAATCCGTTCTCGAAGAAGCCTGCGGGGGAAGAGACATCATCCGAGAAGCAGGACGGGGAAGGGGAGAATTCTCCCAAAGAGCAAGTCGGTGTCGGTGAGGAGAAGGCGAGTACCTAGTGTGCAGGCTCGATCTCCGCAATAGGTTATAGCTCCGGTCGGTAGGTGCAACGGAATTTTGCTGCTAGGTCGAGAGGTAGTCGCTGGCTAATCAGGTGTGTTCAGAGGGCCACGCTCATGTTCAGTGTTACTCCAGTCTTCGTCATCCTAGCAACGCATCGAGGATGCAGGGAAAGTTGACGATATCCCCACGCGAGGCTTGAGCCTCGAGCCATGTTCTTGTTGTAGGTCGTTTAGTCCTTTTGTCCAGCTCTTCGGTATCCTTTCCAGTAGAATGCATCGCAGGCGTTGTCTTGGCGAGGGACTCCTCAACGGCCAGCCATGTGTGAATCGCATCTGGGCCCTGTTCTAGCGGCAAACGTTGCGGTGCCATGCGGGGTGATTGGGTAACCCGCCGCCGCCCCGAAGCCACCCCTCGGTGGCGCCCAAAGGGGAAGTTGGAAGACCAGGCCTGCCGGCTGCACCCAGTGTTTCATGCCCCTGATAAGAAAAGGGCGTGCTTCTCTAACCTTCCCGACGTGGCCCAGCCTCGCATCTTGACTGGTTATCAGCTCTGATGAAGGCGTTCCGGCCCGGGTTGCATCGCGTCGGCATTGGCTATCTGCGGGGGAGCTAGGGAGCCTTGGCGGGGATGGGGAGCAACGGAGTTCGCGGGGGTTGCACACCGCCGGGTGTTGATTGGGGATCGGAGATCGGCGTGTGGCCGGAACCCCTGAATGCCCGCCGGAAACACTTATGTCAGGCCCATGGCTGAGAGGCTGACCACCTTGGAAGTCTAGCGTCGTGGACGACTGGACGCCTCGGCCAGCTATATAAAACCAATGGGTAGTCCCAGCACCAGTTGTATGATGTGGCTTCAGGGACGCTTTGACAACCTCGTGAACTCAAGACCAACAAGCTGCTTCCGACCGTCGACAAGATGAAGGCCTTCATTCTCGGTTCACTCCTGGCCGCGGCGGTGTCCGGCATCCCCATGCCGGCGCCGGCTCCGGCTCCTGTATGTTTGACAGAAACTCATCTTGGTCACCAGACCCCCGAAGCTGACCCTGACACTTGTCTCACAGCCCGGCATCCCCTCTGCCACGACAGCCAAGTCCCAGCTGGCTGGTCTCACCGTCAAGGCCTACGTCGACGACGGTACCTACAACCGTGATCTGTTCCCGCACTGGAGCACGGTCAGCGGTACCTGCAACACTCGGTACGAGCACTCCACTTCTCTCTATCCTTCTCTTGTTTCTGTATTTAGCAAATCTGACTCTTCAACTTCTAGCGAGACCGTCCTGAAGCGCGACGGCACCAACGTCGTCACGAACAGCGCATGTGCTTCCACGTCTGGCACCTGGCGCTCTCCGTATGACGGTGCCACATGGACGGCCGCGTCCGATGTTGACATTGACCACATGGTACGTTCTTGATCCTTCTATAACCCACCTCCCCACGAGGAAAGGAGGACAAGCTAACCCGCCATCGCCGACACCCAGGTCCCGCTCAAGAACGCCTGGGTCTCGGGCGCCAAGTCGTGGACCACGTCCAAGCGGCAGCAGTTCGCCAACGACCTGAACACGCCGCAGCTCTGGGCCGTCACCGACAACGTCAACCAGTCCAAGTCGGACAAGTCCCCGGACGCCTGGAAGCCCCCGCTCTTGTCCTTCTACTGCACCTACGCCAAGAGCTGGGTCGCCGTCAAGTACGCCTGGGCTCTGAGCGTCACGTCGGCCGAGAAGTCGGCGCTGACCAGCATGCTCAACACTTGCTGAGTGCTGACTGGAGTGTTGCGGTCAGGGGCTAGGGGCTGGGTCAGGGTGGCTGGGGTGATATTGGGCTGGACCGGTTTCGGACTCTGGGAATTTTCTCGATAGCTGCGGTGCCAGGCAACATATTTTATGGCGGCGAGTGAACTACCTAGGTACCTTGGTCGCTCCCAGTACAGGTCTGGGCATCCGGGCACACAAACAATCATGTCACTCTCTCATGTCAGGTCCTTTTCCATGACGCTCCACTGCCAGTAGTACTGGCAAAAGTAAACAGTGATCGATAACGTTAAGATTTTTTATATCACGAATAAAAAAGAGACATGCTTTTGGGACTGTAGGCCCCGCCCCCGCCGGACTGCACCACGTGACCCCACCCACACAAAACCCTAACCCAGGCGGTCGCCCTCCTTTTTCTTTCGCAATGTCATTCAATCAACAACGCATCAAACACATCAAATGCATCAATCTGCAGCTTTCTGGCAAACAGCCAAATCGCTCAAAAACGCAATAAAACTGAGATCTGGCTAACTGCTTTTTTCTGGCTAAGCCGTACACTTATAACCCTAACCCTGCTGCGTGCTCTGCCCACCTCTGGCCCTCCTGCCTCTGCCCCCTCTGGATCCTC
>MU863673.1:0-115717 GCA_033575675.1 Parathielavia hyrcaniae | reverse complement strand
GATGATGCTCCCTGCAGTCTTGTTCGCGCCTTGGCCGTCAGCTAACGAGGGCATTCGCAGCCGGGCCTAGCATTGTACAATACAGATAGACCACCAACATTGGCAACACGAGAAAAAGTTACAAGTACGAAGGGAACCTGCAAGATCCACGACATCGAACACCGCTCCCTCCAAGTCACAGCACCCGAATATCCACCCGTTTCCACTTCAATCCACTCCATAACTCTGGCAAAGCCCTCAAACCATGCCCAACCCAACCCCCAGCCCCTGATGCCTGACCCGATAATCACGACCCCTTTCCGCCGACGGCCTCGGCGACGGCCCGCTGTCATTCCTCCTTGACCGTGACCACGACCTTTCCCTCGACCCATCGCCCCTTCCGACCCGGGCCACCCGGGGCCCAGGGCTGCCCCACGGACTGACCCCTTGCCTGGGCCGTGATGAGCCACGACGCCCCCCTCCGCACCTGCTTGTCGGTCTGGCGCTGTCTCTGCCCACGTTCAGGACAGAACCCAACTCTCGGCCGGGTCCTGGTCCTGGCTCGGTATTAAATCTCTGCACAGCAATTTCAGGAGAACTCCCCGCAGACCGTGTCATCCCCGTCGCCGTCCGGCGGCCTGGCGCCTTCTCTGAGGGCGACGAGACACACCCAGGAACAGGGATAGCAGCAGTAGAAGCAGCAGGCGCCGAGCCCAATCTGCCCCTGAAGCCACCACCACCCGCACTTTTCGTATCGATACGCGGCCCAAAAGAAGACCCCACAGACGCAGCAACCCCTCCTGCTCCATCCCCCAACCTAGAAAACCCACCACTGGCACACCCACCACCACACCCCGGACCACCTCCCGACACAGCCGCAGACGCAGACGCAGACGCGGGAGCAAGTACCTGCCCGCCGTGCCCCAGCACTCGGATACTGCTCTTGAGCCGCTGCCGCCGCCGGTCCTCTCCGCTGCTCAGCATGCTCAGGTATAGGTGCAGGCCCAGGCCTCCTCCGGTGTTGCTGCTGCTGTTGTTGCTGTTGCTGTTACTGTTGCTGTTGTTACTGCTGCTGATGCCACTGCCGCCGCCCTTGTGGTGGTGATGGTGATGGTGGTGGTGGTGGTTGAGGATGGCGTTGAGGAGGTCGGTTGTCTTGGCGGCGAGCGCCGAGGCCGAGGCGGATAGGGAGGGTTTGGGTTTGAATTTGGATATGGATTTTGAATTGGAGTTGAAGTTTTGGAGGGGGCTTCTTACTCCTTCCTCTTGCTGGTGGTGGTGGTGGTGGCTGGAAGTGGGCGGAGTTGATGACTGACCATGGCGAGGAGAATGGTAGGGGTGGGTACGAGGAGGGCGGGGAGGGGAAGGGGTGGAGGATGAGGCTTGCTGGGGTGTGTTGTTGGGGACGGGCGGCGGTGTCGCTGTTGCTGCTGGGCTGCTGGCTGAGGCTGAGGCTGAGACGCGGCGGAAGACCTTGGCCATGATGGAGCTGCTGTGACGGCGGCGGCGGCGGTGGCGGCGCTGTGTGGCAGCGGTAGGACCCCCGGGGCTCGCCGACCCGCTGATATCGCTGGCGATGGAGATTGGGATGGATGCGCCTGTCCCGGAGGTGCCGGTTGTGTCGTCGTTGTCGCCGTCCGAGTCGAAATCAAACTTGCTTTCCGGTACTGGCTGTGGTGAGGCATGGTTGGGGAAGAGGCGGGGGACGTGGCCAAAGGTGTTGGCGCTTGTCGCGCGGGTATATTCCTGACTGTGCTTGGAGGGCCGCCAGACGGGCTGTATGTGTGCTATGCTGCCCGACCACGGTCGAACATCCGGGGAGTGGAGAAGTCGGTGTGGCAGAGGTGGGAGCTGTGTGCCTCTGAGGCTGTTATCACAGTCAGCGCTGCCGGCCCTGCCTTCTTCCTGACAGTGCTGGGCGGCGGCGAGTGTGTTGGCCTTGTGACTATGCCGCGCGTTCTGGGAATTTCGCGCGTTGTCTGCCAGCTGCCTCGCCGTCTCGTGGTAAGGGTCCAACGTAAACCTGGTGGGTGTATCTCGACGTGGTTTGGGGCTTGCGCGCTCGCTCTCGACCCGAGGCGAGAGCCTGCGTCGCGGAGAAGAGCCGCTGCGCATGGGCGACCTCGACTGTTGCCGCTCGGGGCTGCGACTGGGCCTTGCGGGCTTGATGACGTGTAGAGAACTGAGTACTGCGGATGATCCCGTACTCCGTCGAGGTGGCTGGCTCAAAGCGAAGTAGCTCGAGCTTGGCTTACGCGAGCACTCCCTGCCGTCCGCCTCCGTGTTGCCGTCCAAGTCGGACACGGCTGTTCTTAAACCCTCGGACCCGCGATCGCTGCTGCTGATGCTCACTGGAGAGATCTCCTCGCCGTGGAGATGTTTCTGTTGCTCCTTCAGAATTCGCATCCGTTGCTTCTTCGCCTCGGGCGTATCTCCAAGGCCGGTAAGCTTCTGTATCTTCTTTTCGGGGTTGTGGCCCGTCGGCGTCGTCGTTTTGAAAGTTGGGACATTCGGCACGCCTCTTATGCTGGCCAGTTTGGGGCCTTCGGCACGCCCGCCGTGTTAACCTTGAGTCCCGTCCTGGTCAAGATGTCGCCTGTGGGTTTCTCATGCTCGTGATCTAATCTGATGCAGATACTACCCTCGCCAGGAGTGGCAGGGGGCTCTGCTGTGGCCGTGGCTTCCTGAGGCGCGAAGGCAACGTCTATCTCCTTGCTCAACGCGGACGCCACGGATCCCCTCTTGGTCGTCATGGGCACCAAGTGCAGCTCCCTGTTCTCGTACAGCTCCACTTCTTCGGTCTTTGGGGGAGAATGCGATAGTGGGTGCATGGGTGGTGTCTCGACCCTTGGAGCCCCCAGCGTTGAGCTTGACAGGTCGCTGCTTTGCGATAAAGACATGTTGAGTGCCACGACGAGTGTTCAAGACCAAAAAGGTAACGGTGCTGCTAGCAGGCGGTCGGACTAGTCTCGGAGCTCAGCTGTCCTAAAAGCAAAGTCCTGATAATGTGGTGGCCAAGTGGCCGGCTACGTTGGACGATCCAGGAGATAGCCAACCATATCAGGAGAGGTTTTTCGCCCTGGGTGCGGGTCGAAAGACAAAGACGAGCCTTTCTTGACGACACTCCGGACCGACTCCTCGCTTTGTTGTTCTCTGTCGCCATCACCTCCCGTCACGAGACAACGTGCACCTTTGTCCAGGTCATAGCTGCAGACAAAACGGAGGCTCGAGCCATGACGACTGCGGCAAATTGTTTTTGTGGGTTCCTGGCGAGTTACACGTAGAAGAAGTTAGTTGCTGATATCGCGAGCCGTTTGAGCCGGTTGCCGCCTGCTTACAGGTCAAGGCCGGGTAGCCATCACGGTCGACCATGCGCCGAACGGAAGCCGATGTCTATTCTTAAACAAGTATTAGTCTACGGCCCCAAGGGTATCAAGGTGTCTATCCCCATACCTATGCCACGTTGTCCAACGCCTTTCCAATGCATCAATGCCAAAATGCGATCCAACACACATCCCGCCGCCCCAACGCCCGAAAATGACAGCTCAATCGTCATCCTCATACTTGTTTCCCTGAAGGTCCCCCAATAGAACCATGTCGTCCAATCCCAGCCCGGTTGAGGCGTTGCGGATCCATTCTGTTTCAACGCGGAAGAAAATCCACACCCAGCGCCTGAACACCTCCAAGAACTGGATCAGGAAGATGGAGCTCTCAAAATCGCTGATGCGGTCCATCTGCGGGCTCAGCTTGATCATCCACGTGCACCGCAACACCAGATCCAGCACAATCACGGCATAGTACACACCCGGCTTGTGCACCAGCAGCGTCCTCCTCAGCCCAAACGCATGGTCGGGCGAGTCGCGGTCCTTTGAAAACAGAGCCAAGTCCCAGTCCTTGGCCACGTCCCAGTAGAAGCTGTAGAGCGAGTTGAGCAGGCACGCAGCGACCCACGCCCGGTACAGGCCCGCCGACCCGCCCGTGCGGCTCCTCAGCATCGCCCCGAGCACGAGCACGGGGAAGGCGGTCGAGTACTTGGCCGCGTTGGCCAGGTGCTGCCCGCCCCAGCCCGTGGCCTCCTTGTACGGCACGCGGCGCACGCGCAAGAACTCGATCAGGCACTGGCGCAGCCGGATGGCGCTCGGCACGGCCATAATGAGGGGCACGAGCACGGCGCCGCCGCACGCGCGGTCAGGCCTGGCGGTAGCGGACCCGTCGCGGCCGTCGAACAGGAACATGCAGAGGCAGACGAAGAGGTCGGCGAGGATCTTGGCGTAGCTCGTCAGCACGTCAGCCAGCAGGATGTCGCCGAACTTGCCGTCCTTGGCCTCGGCCAGCCCGCCGACGGTCACGCGGCGGAGGGTCCACAGGAGGCGGCTGCGGCCCGTGTGGGAGAGCGAGAGACGGCGGAGGGGGATGGCGAAGAGCGCGCCGAGCACGAGCAGGTTGGTCATGGGCAGCCAGTCATAGTCGATGACGCGCTGCGGATCGCGGCGGGTGCACAGCCAAAAGACGGCAATGGAAGCGGCCGAGGCGAGCGAGAGGACCGAGGCGAGGCGGTAGGTCGAGTGATGGTGGGATCGCTGCGACGCGTGGGAGCGGCCCGGGTAGCGGATCAGGGCGGGCACGTCGATGTGGCGGAGGTGCAGGAAGTGCAGGTTGATGCCCCATCCCCATACGGCTGCAGCTTGTATTAGAGCCGCGTTGACTCGCTGGGTTGTTTGTGTTACACCATCGATGACAAGCACGCACCTAGGATGATGATGAAGGCCACTCGGTAGGGCAGCGGAAACGTGCGGCTAAACGAGTCGAGCTTGTGCTCGATGGCAGGATCTCCGTCCATTGTGCCAGCTTGACGGCGTTGTCGGCGTCATCGAACACGCCGCCGCAATGCGCGTGGAGAAGGGGAAGGGAAGATTGAAACTCAATGTGACACTGTTTCCTGTCGAGTCTCGATCGGGTCACAAACTCACAATGTTAAATGAAAGTTGGGGAATGGTGGCCCCACTCTACAGCCCTGCTGTCGCGGTCGCCTGGTCTAACCCAAACCGCCACCCCTGCTCCCGCTGGCCGTGCGTAACCCTGCAGCGCAAGATCCGAGGTTCAGCGCGTGCACCTGTTGCTTTGCCGAGCCATCTTCCTTTCACAGACCGAACCTCAAAAGTCGCGACAACAATCATCAGCAAAGACAACGACGACGACAACGTCAAACGGCACCAGATAATTGTCGCGTGCTCTCTGAGATGCCGTCATGGCCTCCCAACCACCGTCCTCGTCTCGATCTCCTCCCCTCACCTCCTCCCCCTACCCCTTCGCCGCCGCGCCCGACATCATCCGCGCCCACCAAAAAGACGCCTACTTCCAGGGCGTCCTCAACAACCAGCTCAGCGACCTGCACCGCCGCCTGCGCGGCGCCCGCTCTGCCCACGTCTGGGCCGCCGAAACCCGCACTTTTGCCGAGACCCTCTACCACTGCCTCACCACCCTCCTCGGCAACCGCACCCTCGGCGAAGAGTACTGCGACCTCGTCCAAGTCGAAGCCCCTGCCCAACAACAACAACAACAACACTCCTCCACACCACCACCACCAACAACAACACTAATAACCACCCACGATGAACCCACTCCCGGTAGCAGCCCCGGCAGCGGCCCAACCCTCCCCCCCCTCTCCCGACGCGCAGGCTACATCCTAACCTCGATCCTCCTCCCGCACCTCGCCTCGCACGCCCTCCCCGCCCTCCGCTCGGCCCTGCGCGCCCGCCTGCAGGCCCGCCTGGCGACCCTCACGGCGCAGGGCCGCGACGAGAAGCGCGACAAGTCCGGGCGGCCGACCGCCGAGGCCCGCGCGCTGCGGTACCTGCTGGCGCACTTGGGCCCGCTGACGAGCGGCGCGCACTTCCGCGCCGTGACGCTCGCGCTTTTTTATTTCACGGGCGCGTACTACCAGCTTTCGAAGAGGGTTTGGGGGCTGCGGTATGTTTTTACGCGGCGGGTGGGGGATGAGATGAATGGGCCTGGGGCTGGGGCTGCGGGGGGTAGGGCTGGGTATGAGGTGCTGGGCGTGTTGTTGGTGGTGCAGATGCTGGTCAAGGGGTTTTTGCATGTGAGGCAGCAGATGAGGGCGGCTTCGGCGGGGCCAGGGGGGTTGGGGGAGGAACAGGAGAGGACTGTGTTTGGGCCTGGGGCGGATGTGGATGTGAGCTTGAATGAGCATGCGTACACGAGCAATAATGAGCTGCTTGGCGGCGGCAGCGGCGGGGCTGGATCGATGCAGAGGAGCTTGGGGGAGATTGGGGCCATGGCGCACACGCCTGTCCCCAAGGGAGGCAGGGCGCGGGTTGACTTGGGCACCGGAGACAAGGTGATGGCGTGGATCAAGGGTGCCCAGCAGAGGAAGTGCACGCTGTGTCTGGAGGAACTCAAGGATCCGGCTGCCACGCAGTGCGGACATGTGTTTTGCTGGGCGTGTATAGGGGACTGGGTACGGGAGAAGCCCGAGTGTCCGCTGTGCAGAAGGGAGGCGATGCTGCAGCATGTTTTGCCTCTGCGGGTTGTGTAGAGGGAAATTGAGTCGACCACTCGACAAGTATACACCATAGATGTAATATCAAGCTGTGTACGATGACACTGATAAGCTCTCGATGCTCTGCATCGTGAGGTTGCCAGTTCGAGTCTCAGTTGCCTCGGGGTAAAAATCGAGCGCCACTCGCCCCCCCCACCCTCGCCCGCCCCCCCGGCCTCCTGGCCTCCCCGAAGCAAACCCTCCCGTGGGTTTCGTAACCGGCTACCCCTCTTCGACCGGTCAAGAGGGCGAGCTGGTGAGCTTTTGCCGACCACCCTTCTTCTAATTTTGATCATGCTCGAAAGGCATCTGCAATCAAATTTGGAAAGGGGGGGCCTTGACAAACGTGCTCCACGAATATATCGGTCCTAGAAGAACGATCAAATCAACATTAAAGGAGACAACCAATTATCTTACGTGTCAAGTCAAGCAGTTTATAGTGTACAATACAGTATACCAAAGAACTGGGCAGGAAGCCAACCTGAAAGAACCGACGCTCCAACAATCCGTTGGCCCCAAACACTACCATACCATACCCCTAGCAAAACCCAAATGTCCCTTCGCCATTCCGGCCAAAGTCGAGCGGAAAGCTAGGGGAAGAAGCGAAGATAAGAAACCCGTTGTCAGATAGGACTATAACGGACAGACAGAGTATGAAACATGGCCTAGGTGAGTCTGCGACTTTGCACCTTGCGAAAAGAGAAGAACCCTTAGACAGGACGTAAATAGCGCTTCGTGCCCACATATCGCCACATATCCTCACATGAAACAAAAGGTATCATGAAATGGGAAAAAAGGAACAGGCAGGAATAGAAAGACACGCCTCATGCCATCATCAACTCCAGCCAGTGTACCCCCTCCTCCCCTTTGCTCCAAGCCCCCCAATAAATGCTTCCTCTCGTCGATGCAACATGCTACTCCTTCTCCGGGGCCCCGCCCCACTTGGATGGAATCAATCATCGATAGAAAACAGCACGATCTCCCCCCTATCATTCCTCTTCATCCGCAACGATCTCCACAGCTCCTTCTCGTCCATCAATCGGCTCGACCCCGCCTTCGCCTCACTCCTCTCGCGGTGATACCTCTTCAGGGCCTTGTTGACGCTGCAGCCGCGCTCGCTCTCGGGCCCCTTGTTCACAAAGCTGAGGAACTGCTGCGCCGGCGGCTTGTACACCACCAGCGCGCCGTTCTCCTCCTTGCCGTCCTTGGACCCGGGCCTGAACTCGAGAAGCTTCTGCTCCTTGGGGGCCTCGAGGCTCTTGGCCGTCGTTCGCTTCTTCTTTGGTTTAGACGGGGTGGAGCCGGTCTTGGTCGTCTTGGTGCGTTTCTTGGTCGACTTTTGCTTTGAGCTGGCGGCAATCATGGCCATCAGGCTGTTTCCTAGTGTCTCGGTCGCCCGGCCGGACTTGTGGTGCTTCGACTTGGTCTTCTTGAGGGGGCTGGCCGGGGTCTCAGCGACATCGCCGCCAGAGTAGTCCGGCGACGGCGGGAAGACCGAAGGTCGTGACATGAGCCGGTTTATGCCGCCTGTCAGCCCGGAATGCAGCACTGGCGGGGCGTCCGTCATGATGTGGTCCGTCTCGATGTGTAACCTCTTCCGCTTCTTGTCCTTCTTGGCTTCCTTGTCGCTGTCCTTCACCTTCCTCCGCGGTGCCTTGGGTGCGGGCGTCTCAAAGTGGGTGGGTACCAGACCAGTGCCGTACTGCACCATGGCGGCGGCCTGTTCCTCGAAAGTCTCGGCCATGCTGTTGGCTTCGGGGTCGAAGCGGACCAGTTGTGTGTCCTCACTGAGCTGGATGGGCGCCGTGGCGGGCAGCGAAACATGGGAGGCAGTCGGCGTCGGGTTGACCAGGAAGTCAAAGACGTTGACGTGAGCATCTGGATCAACGGCCGAGGGGGGTGTTGGCGCCTCTGGGAGGGGGTCGTTGACGGATTGGTCGTCATCGTCGCTGCGCTGTTCGTAGTCGCGCCAGGATTCGTAGTCGTCGGCGACGTCTTCGACATATGCTGTATGGGCCATGGCGTTCGGGGCCGTGTTGTTCGCGTAGTCTGTGGGTGCAGGCGCCTGCGCGGGCTGAGCTTTGCCTTTCTTTTCGCGGTAGAGGGCTCCCTGGTATTTCTGCGCTTCCGTCATGCAGCTCTAGATGCCAGTTAGCGGGGTCAATGCCTCGAGCATCACCAATGGGTTTGTCCTACCGTATGGGCGCGGTACTCTGTACCGGGGAAGTACACCATGCAGTCGATGCAAGTAAAAGTGGCCCCGCGACAGCGGTTCCTATGCGGGTCGAGCTTCTTCTTGGTCAAGACGTCGCCGCACGCCTACAGAGGATGCAAAAACACAGGTTAGAGATTAGATTCCAGCAAGTGTATGGACAATTGGTCTTTGAAAGTAACTGAGTGAGAGGTGGCAATAGAGAGGAATCAGGAAGAGTGGTAGGGGCGCGACTGGGTGGAAGAAGGGAGGATCAGCTTGATCATGAGGGGGGTGGGGTGTGCGGGAAGGAGGGGTGGCGTGCTGGGGGGTGTGACCAGCTGGCCGTGACCCATGGAAGTGCAGGTCGGTGTATTGTGTGATGTCAGTTAAGATTGTCCTCCCATGTTGATCATGGGAGGCTGCTGTGAACCAGCCGGCCACAGTTGGAATTGAGGCGCGGACGTCCCAAGGATGTGGCTGTCTCTGATAGATTGCCCGGGGCCGGCCACTGCATGCCAGAGAGCCATACTCCCTTCTGTGTAGGTAAGGTAGGCATGACGAAAGAAAGGACAACACCCACCTCACATGAGAAGGAAACCATAGTAACGCAGGACAGGCTTGTCCGGGCTACCGGTTCGTCCCAGTGGCGCGCAGGATGCCGTGAAGGAGAGCGGGCTGTCAACAATGGCTGCCAAGAGCTAGCCACACCACGCTGTCCAGCTTTCGGCACGAAAACCAGATATCGGATATCGAATGGCCAATAGTCCTGAGCTGGAGAGACGATGACTAGGTTGCCCGGATTCCAAAGGACGGCGTGATATTCCGGCGGGGCAATACTCGGCGATCAAGCTCTGTCAGGTGCGGTTGGTTTGGGCGGCACAGCGGTTGAGCGGGATACACAAGACCGGAGTGTATCTCGTGCGATCTGGAAGGTGGGCGGCTCAGCCGATGTTGGGGAAAGGTGAGGTGGGAAGTGGGTTGCTGCGCCTTTGGGCACGAATGAGGATCCAAGATGACGAGCGGACGGCGCGTCAGGAGCCGCGGGGAAGCTAAGCTAACGGCGCGTGATAGATCGGCTAGCTCCTGTAAATCTAGGCCAGATCTCGGCAGTTCCCTGGGAGAAGGTGTGCTTGTTGACTGGCAGAGATTCGGATGTGCCTGGCGAGAAATCTCAAAGAGTTGAGGCCCGAAGATGTTTTTTCCTGATTGAAGATTTTGGGCGCCGATGCATGTGAGGTGCCACTGCTCCACCAGTTGCCGGGGCTTCGCGCAGCCCCTCCATGGCCCTTGGCTCTTGCTCGCCCTGGTCCCATCCCGCTGAACGGGAGGCCAGCCCAGGCGGAGCCAGCCGTCGCCCCGATTTGTGCATCAAACCTAGATTGACAACCAATGACAGTCGGCGGATGGAATGAAAAAGTGGGTAGCCGTGCCCAGCCCGCCTCGCGATCCTGACACGAAACTTGACTTGAGGCATGGGCTTGGTTGGTCAGGAAACAAGCGAGCGCGTGTGTTCGATTCATTTATAGAAAGCCAATGCCGATATCCTGCATCGACGTCTGCCGTGGTCGCATCGAGCTCGTCAGACGGATGGATCAATACTCTCTGGGTATGAATCGACTGCGGCGGCTTTCTTTCTTTCCCTTGTTTTTGGCGCAATATCTCCGTCGCGATGCGATGGCTTGTGCAAGTGACACCTTAAGCTGTCCTTGGAGGAATTGTCGGCGCTAGACATCAAAAGGCACCATGGAAGGGCATGACGAATCACCTTCCCCGCGAGCTTCCAGAGCGTTTCAGCAGCGGCTGCTCACTCTCTGATGTCCTGCAACAGGAACGTTGCATCGCGATTCGCTGGTTCCTTGGGGCTCGCTTTGTTGGCGCAGTCGAGGGCGTGTTGCATCTCCCGCCTGCTCCTGTTTCAGAACTGGCAATCTGCTTCCAGCAGGACGGTCCGTGATCCTGCTTGGGTCTAGTTCCTTGCCTTGAGGACTCGTCGACAGACGAGAGCGTGCATGGACGCGGCGCAATCCAATGCGAAGCCCCAATGGCGCGCGCGACTACTGCGAACCAATGGCTTACATGCCAACTGGAATGGAACCGACTTCCCGTCCTCTTGGAGAGCCGGAGCGCCCCGCACTTGGAGGGAGAGATGCAAGCCACAGTGCCTGAGCCCGTCATTCCAATCATCGATGAGCATCGATACTCTCTCGACTCTGTACGGCGTAGCATCTGTTCATTAGGCCACGCTATCTCGACGATCGCGCTCTCTCCCTTCACCAGACCCGCTCAATCGGCCGGCATATCGGCCGGGGGATGGTGGCGCCCCCGGTGGCGGGCCTTCGATCGGGCCCGTGACCCCGCCAGATGAGGAGACGATACTCCGACAGGGTCCCAGCGATCGGCCGGGTCTGGGCCGATTTACATTACATCATGCTGCTCTGCCATTGAAGACATTCTGACCGGCGGCGCCAATCTCCACGCAGCTTTCCCAAACCCGCCCGGCAGGCTGCACAAGCCGCTACTTCGAGCATAATTGTGACTGTGGTACGAACAACTGTTCCCAAACATTCATCACTCTCCGACCGAAAATTACCGAGCGTTGGCGCAGGCTCCGCTTTTGTTAACCAAAAGGGCCAGCACATTTCCCCCTTGCTCGCTTTCTGCCCGGCCCAATTAGTCCTTCTCGTTTCTCCTCCTATCATCCCTGGACTCCTCCACTCCCGCGTCGCTTCTAAACTATCCCCGGATACCGCTCTTTTCTTCCCCTTCGCCATGCGCGACTCGTCGGAGAGCAACTCTTTCTTGGAGCAGACTGTCTCGCTGATGAGCAGTGCGGCAGGCTACATGCGCTTGCCTGCGATAGCTTCTACTGTATGCCCCGACACCTCTGCGCATCCCGCCCAGTGCCTGAATGGCTGCGTCGCCAATCGCGCCGACTGGTCCAGGGGGCAAGTTGGAAGCCTTCCTTCGTCGCCCTCGTGTGGCGGCGTGCAATGATGAGTCGAAGCTGACCGCAAGTCTCTCTGCCTTTAGGGGGTCGCGGCGGCCTTGACTGCTCTGCTCTACTTCAAGCAAAAGTAACCTCCTCTTCCTCTTTTTAGATGGACCGTCCTGACCGCCACGCGAAACAGGGCATTGATTTACCCATCTCACGTCCCGGCCAACGCCCGAACCGACTTGCCCCGTCCGAGCCAGTTCAACTTCAAAGACTACGAGGAGCTCATCATACCGACTCCCGATGGCGAGAAGCTGTCGGCCTTTTACATCCGCGGCCCTCGCGGCGGGCCGAACTCCAAGCTGACCGTCCTGATGTTCCACGGCAACGCTGGCAACATTGGCCATCGCCTGCCCATTGCACGCATGCTGATCGCCGCCGCCGGCTGCAACGTCTTCATGCTGGAGTACCGAGGCTACGGCATATCCACCGGCCAGCCCGACGAGTCCGGCCTCAACATCGACGCCCAAACCGCCCTCGACTACCTCCGTGACCGCGCCGAGACGGGGGACCACAGGATCGTCGTGTACGGCCAGAGCCTGGGCGGCGCCGTCGGCATCCGCCTGGTCGCCAAGAACCAGGTTGCCGGGGACATCGCCGGCCTGATCCTCGAGAATACCTTCCTCAGCATGCGCAAGCTCATCCCGAGCATCATGCCGCCGGCAAAGTATTTGGCCTATCTGTGCCACCAGGTCTGGCCGAGTGACACCCTGATCCCTAGCGTCAAGGTGCCGACGCTGTTCTTGAGCGGACTGCAGGACGAAATTGTCCCGTAAGTTGCATGGTGTCTCTTGTTCTTTCTTCTGCTCGGGCTCGGTCTTGACATGCTTACCAACACACGCTTAGACCGATTCACATGAAGCGGCTCCATGACCTGTCCAAAGCCCCCGTCAAAATCTGGAAGCCCCTCCCCGGCGGCGACCACAACTCGAGCGTGATTGAGGAGGGCTACTTTGAGGCCATTGCCGACTTCATGAACCGGATTGTGGTGGGCGAGAAACAGTAATCGGCCAGCCCATTCCAACACAGTCAGGTAGTTGAGATAACCCACCTTCGGGACGATTACGGGGCTTTGCCAGTTATGTGGTGTTTGGACCCTCAGCCAGGGTGGAAAGAGACGGAGAGCCCCTACGCGGTTCGGTTGATTAATTGTTCCTTTTTTTGTCACCACACGTTTGATACCCCGACCTGTGTCACGAATTCGACAGGTCTGTCATCCTAGATCTTAGGTAGACCGGGAACATGGGAAATTGTGAGCAATGACTTGATATTGCGAGAAGTGGTCATGCAACACATCGTGTCTCTAATCTTGGCGTCTACACCGGTATAATCCAAGATGTGTATACTGTAGTGTGTTGGCTAGGTAGATTACGCCCACTAGGTGAGCCGCAAGTGACGACTTCATGAACAGCAATGCCTCAAGTTTTCCGCTCTGTTTCTCCTCGGAAACGGTCAGGATGTGGAGGAAGTCAACAGCAACTAGTACAACAGCATACAAGTCGTGCTTTCTGTTAAGGATGTACTCTCAATATGACTACGTCGCGGTAAGGTTGTGACCGTGGAGGAAAGGCATCACCCCTGTTCATTGACCATCGTAAACCGAGTCGAAAAAGCCGGACAGGACAGCGGAGAGCAGCCGAGGTTCTGGACACGGGCAGTCCAGTCCGACAATCCTATACACCGCATTCCCAAGGATACAAGGACCAACGCAGGAGCTGGTAGGACCCTGCTCGGTTTGTCGGTCGCCATGGTAAAGAAAGAGGGGAATGGGGATGGGGATCGGCTCAGGACTCAGGATTGCTCGATGCCCAGAAGAAGCAGATGTCAGTATCTGAAAGGCAGTCAGTATCACCTCTACAATTCCAACCCGCTTATAAAGCAGTGGGAAGGAATGTCGAGGACCGGAACACGTCCTTCCACGGTAAGGCTGAGAACGGGAATCTGCCCTATGACTGTATGGCCGTGAACCTAAGGTAGTTCTGTTTGCTCCCAGAAACTGACAATACTGGCATGGCTCAGCGCTCGAGTTCATCGAGAACTCCTCTCGATGTACGAGGTTTAACCATCAACCGCAACCTCAGGCGCACCAGACACAGTGTCGTCAACCTGCACATCCTCCTCCTGTTGCTTGACCTCAGAAGTCCCGTCTCGTTCCTCATGCACAACCCCGTCATCAACAACACCCTGAACCACCCCTTCTTCGGCCCCACTCCGACTCCTAGCTTCTCCCTCCTCCTCCTCACTCCCACTCCTCTCCCGCTCTTGCTTTTCAACAGCATCAAGCCAGTCCTCCTCCACCTTCTCCTCCTCAACAGCCTCCTCCTTCTTCTTCCTCGCCTCCAACCGCCTCAGCGCCACAAACGCGCTCGGAACCCGCTGCTCACTCGCTGCAGCAGCCGTCGGCGCCTTGTTGCTATTCACCGTCCTCCGCCACGACCCCCGGCTCGCAACCGCGCTCCACCCTCCATCACTAGCGCCAGCGGTCGCGTCGCCCTCTCTACGGGTAATAACCACGGCCTGCGGGGACGAATCGACATGACACAGCGACACGGCGCCGCGGGCAAGGCCCAGCCGGGAAACGGTCCTCGCGACGGCAGCCCGGAGGCTCGACAGGGCCGACTCGACCGCCTGCGGGGTCGGCGCGAGCGAGGTGGCGACGGCGGCGGCGGTGAGGTGCGGCGTGGCCTTGATCAGCACCTCGTCCGAGGAGGGGAGGAAGCTGGTGGCGAAGGTCAGCGCCGGGCCCGAGGCGCGCGAGGCCGCGGCTAGGTCTGGCGCCAGCGCGGCGTCGAGCTCGTCGACTGTCAGGCCGAACCGCGGGTCCTTGAGGAGGAGCGCGTTGAAGGGCTGCTGCTGTGGTTGTTGAGAGGCCGCGGCCGCGGCCGCTCTCGGTTTGATGGACGAGGCGCCGGCGCCCAGGTTGGCGGCCGCCTGGGCGATGCGCAGGCATTGCGCCAGCGTTTTTGGAGGAGCGGAGACGAACCGCGGCGTCTTGAAGATGCACACGTGGCGGTGCGGGTCCGGGTCCTGGCTTTCCGAGTCGAGGCCAAAGTCCTCGGCGAGGGCGTGGAGAAACGCGCGCTGTTGGGCCTGCATGGGCTTGAAACGGAGACGCTTCTCCTCTGGCGCCGCGGCGAAGACGCGAAGCTGACGCTCCTGTTCCTGGGCCCATTTGATGTTCTCGCGAAACAGCTTAAGGGTGGTGTCGGAATACGGAATACGGTCGTCAGTATGCGTGCTTGGGTCAACGTTGAGTGCCTCGGCGAGCTGGTGGTTTCGCTGGAGACGGAGACATTCGTCGTCGCACTTAAGAGAAGACTCTGCACTCGGCGACGGGTGAAGCGTCGTCGCCTGGCACCGAACCTCTTGTTTCCGGCGCTGGCAAGGACAAGTGATGAATGTCTTGGACTGACACGGCCTATCCTCCTTGCAAGCATAGAGCGCGTGACACTGGTCGGCACATGTATGTTCGCATGATTTCCGGATTTTGCCACAGGGCTGGGAGCAACGGGAGCCTGAGATGTCGGCATCTTCGCACTCCCCATCTTTGTGGCATGTCTTCCTGCACTCGTGCGCCCCGCACTTGAGCTTCTTTGCGCACGGCAGACCACATCTGCCCTCCTCGAACCAGCACGGCTGGTTCTTCAACGTCCTCTTTCCACAGATGCAAGGCTTCTCCATCAGGAAGGGACACTTTGGACAAGGCGTCTCGTCGGGGTGGCATTGGTGCTCGACGGAAGGATGGCCACATGGACGAGCTCTCGTGCATCGGAACCGGCAGTCGGGCGGCCGGGTCCCGCATGGTTGCGGGGGCTGGAGGACGGTTCGTCCACAAGCGCAACTGATGTCGTCGAAGATGGCCTCCGGGCACGACATACAGGGCCCTTTGTGGCATAGTTGTTGGCAAGTATGCTTTCCGCACTTGAGTTGACGGCCGCATACTTGCAAGCAGATGTGCTCCGGTTCGACGTTGCCGTTCGGGTTCCGCTTCTGTTTTCTCCTTTCGGCCGCCTTCTTCTCCCCACTGCAGCAGCGCTCTCCGCATTCGTGTCGTCCGCAATTGAGCTGAGCTCGACAGACGCGGAAACAGTGCGGGTGCTCAACGTCGCCCTGGTGACATGCCGACCTGGCCGTTGTCCTCCCGCACCGACACTTGATGTCGACGTATTGGGTGCAAGGTTGGCAAGAACCGATATGACACGTATCCGGGCACGTATGGCCACAAGCCAGCATTTTATGGCAAGGCTTGTCGCAGTGCGGAACGGGGTCCTGGCAGGCCTGTCTTGGTTGTACCGGCATGGAGTCGAGCCGAGTCTTGCCGCATGGGCAGTGAGTGACGACGTCTGGCGACAGGGGACAGTGGGCGGCCCGTTCATCTTGCGGGTGGCAAGGTTTCTGGCAGATATGGTGTCCGCAATTGAAGGCCCGGCCGCAGGTATTGCTGCAACAGAACGAACCCTCAAACCACTGGCTGGAGCCGGGTTCTGCGCTATCAAATGCCGGTTCCAGTTGCCCATGATCAAAGGAGTCCAGCACGTCGTCCCGTTGACTACACGGTATTTCTCGCCGCTCCTTTCCGCAATAGCAGGTCGACGGCATCGACACCTCGCATGAGCCGCACAACCCAGAATGGCAGGTTAGGGTGCAGTAATGCTCTCCGCAGGGGAGAAGGTCGCCGCAGGGTTCTTGGCAGCTCCATCCACTTCCGTAGTCGGTCTCGCTGCATTGTTTAGTGGAGGAATGCTTTCCGCAAAAGCAAGACTGTGTCGGACCCATCAACGTGCACGGCGGGCAAGGTCCCGCGTGGCACACCAACGAGCATTGATGTGGACAAGTTGGCCTTGCTTTGGAGCAAGTCTGTCCGCATGTATGGGGAGGGAGCCCGGCGATGGGTTTGGGATCGACGTCCTTGCCGCACCAACAGCGATAGGGCCCTGGTTGTTCCGTTAGAGTAGAGTTGCAACCCGGACACCGCCAACCCTCAGGCCGGTTCGGGCCTTGATGCTCCTCTCGCTCCTTCATTTGGTTGGTGTGCCACTTCTTCACACAGTGGAGGTGAGTTACGGTCCAGCAGATGGCGCAGGACCACACCTTAGAGTTCCGCAGAACTTCGTTCGTGCAGATGACACATTCGTACTGGCGACGATCGATGTCTTCATGGATACGAGTGGGCAGGTCCGCTGCAGTGGATTTCGCCAGGACGCTTGAGGAAGGCCGGAGGTTTGGTTGCGGAATCGGAGGCGGTACGGGTTGGCCAGGAACGAACTCGGCAGCTGCGATATTGAGCCCGGGGAGGGAACCCCCGCCAGCCCCTGCCCCCGGAACCGGAGGAGGTCCTCGTCCACCCCGATGTGATGCCACGACGGAGCGTTGCCCGGCGGTACCTCTGCCACGTCTCGCACCACCCGGCCTCCCCCTCTCTCCTCGCCCCCTCCCAGACTGTTCCCTGCGTTGAGATGTCACGTTCGCAGCCTCATCGCGGTGGGCGGGCACTGGCTCAGAACCGTTTGTGGCAGGTTCTGTGAGCGCTGCTGTGGCCCCCTCGTCTGGAGCCCCCGATCGGCGTGGTCCATGGCGACGGCCTGCCCTGGAACGGCCCCCTCCAGAACCTGAACGCCCCCCTCTGCCTCTGTGAGAGCCGCCCTGTGATGGACCTGTTGCCGGTATGTCGGTCATGGTGAAGATTGATGCCAAGCTTCCTTGTATTGTACTTGTACCGGACTCGGTCGGGAACGGCGACCCCAATGTGGCGATAACGTTCAAGTCGGAAGCCTCAGCGAGGTTTGAAATTGTTTGTGATGCGCTTTTTGAAATACAGCGACTTCGGAAATGATGAAGAAAAAAGAGAAATAGAAGAAAGAAAAGCCCACGCGGCCAACTGCCAGCAGCCACAGGGCACACGAAGTGTTTTGCAAAAGGCAAAAAGGGTGACAAACTCGATGAAATTTCGAGGTCGACGGCAAACACTGAACAACTCCGTCAGAAACAGCAAGTCCGCCGTATGAGTAATACTGTGCTGTCGACCCCTCCAAACACTGTCCTGCTCGGCGCCTTCCAGGGTTACCCTTAGATAGGTAAAACCGCTCGCGATTGGCGCCCATTTGCTGGGTAAAGACCCTTCCTTGATCCCTGTCGGCATTCCGGTTGAACCCTTGACAGCCAGCCTCAGGCAACCTTCGGCTCTCCCGTCTTCCACTGAGACGCCCTGGCAGGATCCATCATCTGGTCATCTGGCAGGATCGCTGCCGCGTCTGCTGCTGCTGCTGCCAGGCCTCGACTCACTGTCTTCCTGTCCAGTCTAGCCACTGCCCTCAGTGAAGCATTGTCCAACTTTTTTCCCGTCCGTCATGAGCTACCTTGGGTCGGCGCAAACCTAAGCGGCCGGCTGGCATCTTGCGATTCCAACCACGTGGGCTTTCGAACCAAGCCAAACCCGGTACCCCAGGCGCACCGGAAAGACGACGTTGCCCCGAACTGCAAACGGACTTACTTCTTGCACCGGCTGCCTTTCAAGGGTGCCCAACTCTGTGCTTTGCAGCCCCGACTACCTTTTTTCTCTTTCATTCAACAACCGAACCGCCATCGTGCCCATATGCACCCTGCTTCACCGTCCCCGACCCTGCATCTCATCCCTCGGCCGCCATGGAGCCGGTTCCCGAAACGGAGAGAATGGAGGAGTTCCGGCCTTCACCCCTCCCGAGCTTGAGACTCCCGGCCACAACAATATTCGGCGCCTCCGAGCCAGACTTTCTGAGGAAACCACCCACCATCCGTCGATCTACCGATCCATCGCCGTCGTCTCCCATCTCGCCGTCTTGGCAGCCGCCAACGCTCCCCTACCGACCCCGCGCATCTTCGCCTTTGTCTAGCAACCACGTCAGATCGCGATCAGCAGCGAGCCTGGCGCCGCCAATGACGCGCACCCAGTCCATGCCGGGCACGAGCACTACCGGCCACCTTCTATACTCTCCCCACATCCGACCCCAGAGCCCCTCTGGATCTCCCGGCCGGATCCGCCTGCCGCGCAAGCCCGCCGACGAAGCCTTCCCTTCCTCGCCAACCCGCGTCTCGGTTCTCGACCACGAGCGGAAGCTACCAGAGAGGAACACCTCGCCCAACCGAGCCATGGGCACTTCACAGACCACCAGCACGGCGATGCCGAAATTGCGACGACCGTCTTCCCCGCTCTACCAGGTCGCACACGCAGGTACTACTACTAGCTCTATGCCCGGCGGGGGAGCAGCAACAGCAGCAGCAGCAGCAGCCCCAACAACGCCCTCCTCGACCGCCGCCAGCTCGCCGTTATACCGACCATACGACTCCTTCTCGTCGTCGTCGAGCGCCTATGGCTACCCGGCGGCGGCCGCCGCCTACCTGTCCTCGTCGTCGGTGCCCTCGACCCCGACCTCTGCCCGGTCGAGAAGCCCCAGCATCTCGAGCCTCGAGACGATCCCCGACTCGCCCGACGCCGAAGAGGCCGCCCTCGAGGCCGAGCGGATCGCGCAGCTGAAGGCGGCCGCCGATGCTGCCGAGGGCGGAGACGCCAAGGGGAGGAGCAGCGTCGATGTGCCCGCCCGCGGCCGGACGCTGAGCGGCTTCGGCTCGCGCGACAAGAGGAAGCGGTGGAGCGTGTGTGGCGCCGAGAGGAGGCAGGATCTGGACTTGGAGACGATTTGGGAGGATTAGCATATCGGGTTTCCGGGGACGCGAGGGCACACATCGGGCACGGCGGAGGCGGCATGTTGGCTGTGCCATGAGCCAGGGGCATTATCTCACACGTGTGGCTGTCGTCACTCTGGCCTACATCCTGGCATCTGGGTTTTTACTTTCCGCTTGTTCTTCTTGTTTGTTCATCCGGCATCTATGGCATGGTCGTCATCATTGGCAGGCGTTAAGTGGAGAATCTGTCGTTCTGATACCCTTCTCCATCGGTATTTATAAGGAAGTTGTGGCGGACTAGCCATACAGTGTATCTTATTTGGGAATGGGGAGGTGAACGCGCGAGTTTTGACGGCCATTCAAGGTCTTCATTAAGCGTTCCTAGGAGGATGTGCTGCATTAGGTCGGCATGGATGAGCAGAGCTTAGGTTACCTAAGGTATAGCAGATATTGCTTCTGCTCTGGGTCTCTGTGCTTCCTCCACTAGCTAGGTTGATACTCAAGCCTAGAGAGTCCGTCCTGAAGCGTGGTGAGAGCCACTTGGGCCAAGCGAAAATTGGTACAGCGTGAGGTTGTGATCAAGTGCATCGACTGAGCTTCAGCCTTTATCAAGCTAACTTGAACAATGTTGGTCTCCAAACTCAAACATGAACTTTCACTCAATCAAACGGTATCCTCCTCAGCTGCTCCACAGCCCCTCTCTTCTTCAGCTCCTCGGCCGCACCGATACTGCTCGGCACCTTGATCCCGCAGCAATCCCCCCAACCAACCTGCTGATGTACGTGCCTGACCCCATCCTTGTCATCGAACACCTTCACCTCCCCTCCCTCTTCCTCCTCCTCCTCGCCCCCCTCGCCCTCCTCTTTCACATCCCTCTCCCGAGCCTCGCTCATGCCCTCGGCCGCGGGGATCAGCGCGCCAAACAGGAAATGCTGCATGACGGGCAGCTTGCCCAGCACCTCGGTCACAAACATGCGCCGCATGCCGCCCTCGATCTTGGCCCAGCTCCTGGCGCTGCTGATGTCGTCGAGCATGGGGCTGTGCCAGCGCAGGCCGCGGACTGTCTTGGTGCTGTTGACAAAGGCGACCTGGCCGAGGTACAGGTAGTCCGGGCCGGACTCCTCGAGCGCTAGGTCCTGGTGGACGGCGCGCGGTGTCAGGAAGGCGTGGTGCACCAGCTGGCTGGCGCCCAGCAGGAAGGGCAGGAACTGGTAGTCGTCCAGCCCCCACACGCCGTGCGAGCCTGCCGGCTCCAAGTAGTAGGTGCCCTGCACGCGCCGCATGAGGGCCAGGTAGCGGGCGAAGACGCGCAGGGCTAGGGCGGGGAAGTCGGATCGGTGCAGGAGCGAGAGTTGGTGCAGGCAGAGCAGCCACATGAAGAAGTTGAGCTCGTGGCCCGAGCCGTAGTCGATGCGGGCGCGGTTGCCGAAGGACTGGTTGAGGTAGGTGGAGAGCTCGGCTGCCGCGGCCGGGTTGGAGATGTTGAGCAGGGTGGTGTGCCATGACGGGGACCGCTGCTTGACCTTGTCGAGGAAGACGCGGAAGGTTTTGTTGCCGAAGCGGGAGCCGCCCTGGTCGTCTGGGAGGGTGTCCCGGCAGAGCGAGTCGGCTTCGTCCAGGATGGAGAGGATGGATCTGACGGTGGGGGAGAGGTCGGCATCCTTGACGGCGGAGATGGGTTTGTCGAGGACGGATTCGGAAAGGCCGAAAATGAAGGAGAGGATGAGGGCGTAGGTTGGGGACGAGAGGAACAGCTGGTGGTCCTTGGGCGAGAGGATCCTCCTGGTCGGCGTGGTGAAGGAGACAGTTGCCGGGTCTGGGCGCGGCGGCGCTGCTGGTGTCTCCGGAACGGGCATCGGGTTCGCCGCCTCGGCCTTTCTCCGCCGTGGCTCGAGTCTGGGAATGTGATCCTTGAGGTTTGGTATCCCCCGGCTTTGTTTCCCAGGCGAGGCCTGAGCTGGGCCAGCGGCCTTGGTTGCTTCGTGCGGAGCTGTTTGTGACGTCGAAATCATGGTTTCACGTGTTTCTTTTTGTGCCTGTTTAAATTCGAGAATCGTTGTATACTGGGCGCGAGGGGTTCGGCTGGCGTTGTTGGTTCACTGTAGAGGGTTAGAGAGGAACTGATTGAGGTTTGATTAATGCCCGTACACAGTAGCGGATGGAGGTCCTTGGCTGACGCACGATCCCTGCAAGTGCAGGGGCCGCTTGTGCGCCGGAGCCGCTAAAATGCGGGGCTAACCGCCTGCAGATCAGCCGAGAAATCGGTGCAAATTCGATCCATGTGCTGGTGAGCGCGCTCTCCAATTTCTCAACCGAATGACAAACCTCACCTGCGATTTGCAAACGCATCGGTTTCCAAAACGAAATTCAACAATGACAGCAACAACTACGCCAGAGGCAACTTTTGGCGTCCTCCCACGCGCTGACGGGTCTGCAAGATACTCTCACGCCGGATACACAGTGACCGGCTCAGTCAACGGCCCTATCGAGGCCCAACGGAGGGAGGAACACGCATATGAGGCACACGTCGATGTTGTCGTACGACCAGCAGCAGGGCATGGAGGTGGGGGATCCCGCTGGTCCGCATCATACGACGAGTTTTCTCACCTGTGATCCGGTTACTTAGGGACCCGGGAGCGGCACCTCGAGTCGGTTTTGCAGTCCTCGCTCGCGCAGATCATCCTCGTCAAGAGCTTTCCCCGCTCTCTCATCCAGATTGTCCTCCAGGTCGAGAATTCGCCAGAGAACGACTATGTGAACACCAAGCTCGTTCAGGCGAGCCTGGTGAGTGGGAGAGACCCTTACGTCGGACCAGACTTGGTCAGCTGACCCTTTTTTGTAGAACTTTGGCATCATGCCGGCGCTGATGCAGACTGCTGTTCTGGCGCTTCTCTCTGCGGGTGTGCCAATGAGGGCCACTGCGACAGGCACTGCTGTAGCAATCATGCACCAGGATGGCGCCAAGCAGACCATGGTAGATCCGTCACCGAGAGACATCGAAAAGGCCCGGTCGGTCCATGTGCTGGCCTTCACGTCGCAGGACGAGTTGCTCCTGGCAGAGAGCGAGGGCGACTTTACGGTCAAAGAGTGGGACCTTGTTTATGAGACCGCCAGGGGAATCTGCTGCCGCTCTCGACCACAGGCCAAAGAAGGAATGGCGATGCTGCTTGACGACGAAAGTACCGGCGGCCCAGACATGCGACAGTTCCTTCGGTCAACAATGGAATCCAAAGTGGCTGCCGACCTCCACTGGAAGTGAAACAGCAGGCGCGATGAGCCGATCCACCTCGAATCCAAGCATAGGAAACCCGAGTTGGGCTTCGAGCAAAGCTCTCCAGCTCAGCGCGTCACAAGAAAGCTGAATGACGCCACTCCGAGGCAAAGGGCGTTGGAAGTACCGCCCGCATCACGATTGCGGAGTCGTCGAAACATCCACGGTGACAGCCCGACATTGGAGCAAACATGAGTATGTCGCTCCAAAAAAAGGAGCAACCTTGATGCTCCCCGCGGCGCCACAGCCGCGAAGAACAAAACAATCAATGCCTATTACCGGCGCTTTTGCGACAATGCATTTTTTACCCGTGGGACTTTGATGTTGTGATAGAAGCAGAATGTCGCCTCCTCAGACAATCGTGGGCCGCCTGCTTGGCTGTGTTTGGGATTTGGCCCCATCAGGGCGCCGAGGCCTTGTTTCATCTCATCAGGTTTGATCCTAACACCACATAACTAGCGCTACAGGGGCTGTGACACTCTTTTCAGGGCAGCCTGGCCGACGCTGACTCCTCATGAGAGGCTGGAAGTCCGAGCCGGGAGTCTTTGAAACTGGGCGCTTGTTGGGGCTCCCAATGCAGTGGCAGCGACGTCTTGCAGATGGAGAGACGTCCCTTTTCGTTTCACGAGTCGTGATCTCGAGCTCCTCGACCTTCGAGGACCCCAGAGCTTCAAAATTCGGTTTGATCGGCTCACGGACCCTACACCAAGTGCGCGGTGTCTGCGGGCGACGAAGGTGTTTTGTACAGTATGCCACGCCTCTAAGCTTGCAGACGTCTTCGGCATGGTTGATTCACGGTGGACAGACCTTGCTTCTATGCGGCGACTTTGGCAACCTGCCAATGCGACGTTGCGGATCGATCCCGGGCAAAGCGGTTAGGTTGTGCTGAGCGGCAGATTCGCAGGGCTTCCCGTGTGTTGCCAGGGGTTGCTACCACGCCCAGCAGCTCGCCTCCAAACCCCAGCCTCGAGGAGATGAGACTGAGACTGGCGAGTCTCCCACATGGTCTTCCTACCGCTGGTCCAGCGAGAGGTCAGACACGTGCGCTGCCTAGTCCCCTGATGCATGAAGAAACAAGGCATTGGGGGAATCGAGGAGGGTTCGACGACGATATGGAAACAAGGACGCTGAGCACAATACCTGGTTTCCTACCGTCCCGTCACGCCACGCTGCATACACTGCGTGCATGAGCCGGCACGCTGAGCCGATACACTAGTGGAAGGGTCATGGAGACGAAGAGCGGCCGCCGTGTTGCTTTCACAAGGTACCTGAGACGACGTACCATGTACAATACACAATGTGTATGGATACCCTGTTGCCCCCCGGCCGAGTTCAAGACCCCGCCCCCTTCCCCCCGTCATGACCCAGGAGGCACCGTTGCTACAGATGGGATGGCTATTAAACGGCCAAATGCGGTACTTTATTTTTTCTGCTTCTTGGTCTTGCCTTGACGACCCAACCCAGCGTTCCTTACCGTTATCCTTTTCGTTCATCGGCTCTAGGAGCACGTCTAGACGCAGAGCTCTGGCAGTTCACCCTCGTTACTCTAATTCTTTACTCGGCGGTTCTTTGGTATATCTCTTCTAATCCGGGTATTCGGCCGGGTCGTCTCGCATCTTCCGACTCGCCTGCGGCCAATCGCCAGCAACATCACCTTGAGCAGCACAGGACCGTCACCTGCGAATCTCTGTGCGTCTTGCCGGCGGTCACGCACCTCAACTCGGCAATCCTTGATCCGGCATACCTACCTGGTCACAGACCAGAGCGGACCATCCACGTGAAGGGCCGAGCTGCATCTTGAATCACAAACCTGCATCGGCACCCGGCCAATCCGGGGACTTGGACGGCCAACGCCACAGAGAGCTAGCCGGCCGGCCGGAGACTGCCCCGCCATCAGCGGACCTTGTTCCAGCTTGGGCCCCGCTACCCCGCCGAGCCCGCCACCGAACAAAACCCATTTCCGCTCCCGTTTTCGGCATCGAGTCCCCCGAAACAAGCTGCGCATCACACGGCACGGAAAGCGCGGTTTGTCTGCCGAGCCCCAAGTCTTGTCCACTGCGAGGTGAGCGCATTCTCGACGGTTTCCCTGTTTTTGTTATTGTTGTTTGGACACCAAGTCAGACCTCGGAGACCCCTTACTGGAAGGATGAGGATGGCTGGCCGGGCCATGGAACGGACGGCCGAGTGGCCCCGTTTTTCCTTCTCTTCTCATCCGTCAGGGACCAAGGCCTCTGACACTCTCGACTCTTGTGCGTTACACAGAGCCTAAGACGAAACCTAGTGGTGCTAGCTGCGGCTTGTGTGAGCTCGACAACACTGCCTGCGCAAGTCAGGGGTATTGTACAGGAGTCAGTTGAACGACGGGGCCCAACTCCGACGTGCTGGCATACACTGACGTCGACGATACAGCGCCTCGGGTCGCCCCGTGCATTATCTCCGTTTCCCTGCATTCAGGTGCTTTGAGGGTTACACACAGGCTGCGTCCCCCCTCAGTCTTTCGGAGTACGGTTCCCTTTCCCCGCGAGATCCGGCTCTGCAGGTTGCCCTGCTCAAAGAAAAGGTACCAGAACTTTCGCTGGCATCCCTGATCGATCGGCAAACTTTCGAGTCGTACTCGGTACTGCGTATCGGAGACTTGCAAAGTATCCGTACCTTGCGTGTGATTACTCTGCGGGCCGCTAGGGTTGGCCCGATTCCTACAGGGTCTCTCTTTCTATTGTACCAAGCCCTGCTGAGGTGCGCTCGACCGCCAGATTGCAAGTTACCCTGCGAGCGGAGTCCGGAATAGCAGCCCACACACCCCATTCCATTCGACCATGCCCGGCTCAAACCCCCCAGCCCCTGCTTCCCCCGCCGAGCTCCCGCTTAGACTAAGGCAGGAGGACAACAAGCCAGATGGAGTTAATAAGCCCTCGTTCGTCAACCCCGACTCCTCGCAGACTTCGGCTCCCAATGCCGCCCTTGCCTTGATGCTGTCGCCTCCGGACCACGGGGACGACCACTCGACTGCCACAACTCCCACCGCGACATCCGCGCCCTCGACCACAAATACCCGGAACCATGACCCTGTCGCCGAGCCGCAATTCAGTCTGACTGAGATAGGCTCCTCGACTTTGCCGGGCGCCGACTCGTCGTCGCATCACTCCGACCATATCCCTCTGACCGCTCCTGCTCCTGCTCCCGCCCGCGGCCACCGCAGGAGCGCGCTCTCGGTCGAGTCTGTACCGCGCCAGACCATCATGAAGGCACTGGCCTCGGTAGCACGCAACAACAAACCGCAGGCCCTCTCGCTGAGCAGCATGCTCTCCGTACACAGCGCCCAGGTGGGCGCCGACAACCGGCCCGCATCCTCTTCGTCGCAGCAGCTCTGCGACGCCCTCAACGGCCTGGCCCAGGCTCAAAACTCGCGTCCCAACGGCGCCGCCACCCCGACCGCTGCGTTTCCCTCCCTGCAGTCGCCCTGCTTTTACCACAACCGCTTCGATGACGCTGTCGACATCGACAAGGTGCTCGAGGAGATCAAGAATGACGAGTGGATGTCGCACTCTCGCCTGGTGCAGACCGCCACGGGCGTGCGCGAGGTATCCAAGCAGCTCCAGCGCCGGCCCATCAAGCGCGCCGTCAGGAACGTCATGATCGTGACCAAGGCACGCGACAACCAGCTCGTCCTGCTCACCCGCGAGCTGGCCCTGTTCCTGCTCCAGACCCCGCGCTACGGGTCCGACGTTGGCGTCAACGTGTACGTCGACGCAAAACTGAGGCACTCGAAGCGCTTTAACGCCCGGGGGATAACGGACCAGGACGCGCGGTTCCACGACATGCTCAAGTACTGGACTCCCGACCTGTGCTGGAGTCAGCCCGAGAAGTTCGACCTGGTTCTCACCCTCGGCGGTGACGGCACCGTGCTCTTCACCTCGTGGCTCTTCCAGCGCATCGTGCCGCCCGTGCTGTCCTTCAGCCTGGGCAGCCTCGGGTTCCTGACCAGCTTCGAGTTTGAGCGGTACAAGGACCACCTCAACCGCATCATGGGCGAGGACGGGATGCGCGTGAACCTCCGGATGCGCTTCACCTGCACCGTGTACCGCGACGGACCCATGGGCCACGAGATGGAAGAGGGCGAGCAGTTCGAGGTGCTGAACGAGCTGGTCATCGACCGCGGGCCGTCGCCCTACGTCTCCAACCTCGAGCTGTACGGCGACAACGAGCTGTTGACTGTGGTCCAGGCCGACGGCTGCATCTTTTCCACCCCGACCGGTAAGGAACAGCTCCCACTCCCCCGTGCTTCCCCTTCCCCTCCCATACTGACCTAGTACGGTATGCAGGATCAACAGCCTACTCCCTCTCCGCCGGCGGCTCGCTCGTCCACCCGGACATACCCGCCATCCTGCTCACGCCCATCTGCCCGCACACGCTCTCGTTCCGGCCCATGGTGCTGTCTGACACGATGCTCCTGCGCGTCTCGGTCCCGCGCAGCAGCCGCGCCACCGCCTACTGCGCCTTTGACGGCAAGGGCCGCATCGAGCTCAAGCAGGGGGACCACGTCACCATCACGGCCTCGCAGTACCCGTTTCCCACCGTCGTTCGTACTGATACGGAGTGGTTTGATAGTGTGTCCCGGACCCTGCGCTGGAACGTGCGCGCCGCGACGCAGAAGGCGTTTTTTTCTGGCAAGGCTGGCGGCGGCGATCAGCATAATGGTGGTGGTAGTGGCAATGGCGAGATCGCGGCGGCGGGGTTCGCCGAGGGCAGCGAGGACGATGACGGGTGGGATATCGATACCGATTCGGCCTGCTATGCCAGCGAGGAGAGTAGCACCGCTGCTAGTCCGCTTAGGAGGCAGATGAGCATGTTGGGGCTTTGAGTCACTCTCTCTCTCTCGCGCTCGCTCTTGGGGAGGACCTTGGATCAGAGTCGGAGGTTAGGGGTTCGTTCGTTGGTCGGGTTGGTTGGTTGGGTTGATCGATTGATCGTTGGCTTGGGGTCACCAAACATTTGTTAGAAGTGTTCATATGCGCCCTCGAAGGAGGCTGCATGCACGGCATGGCAGGCACTGCGGTTGCCGGCCGGAAATGCTCGGCCTGGCCTTGTATCGTCGGTATGTGATTGAGGCGGCGTTCTGGGAGTTTGGGGTTTGCTCCAACATATTGGCATGAGAGATTCTTGGTGGCGGGAGCTATTGGACGTCCTGTATTGTACATATGATTGATGTCATGGAGGAGTTTGGAGTTTAGCAACAGCTAAGCGCCCTCTCCTCGTCTACCCCGCCGCTGATCCGATGAGGTCAGACATAGAAGTAAGTCACATACCCGTATAGGAAGTTGGTTGGCCACCGTACCCAGTGTGTGAGTTCTATGGTCAGGTCTCGAACCAAAGCGTGGCGTAAGGGGCTTTGCTGACGGACGCCACGCCAAATATTGCCTACCCGGCACCCGGGATAGGTAGGTAGGGAGGGGGTTTCCAGGTTGTAGCTTAGGTGCGGAAGGACGGCTATGTATGCTGTCGCTCACTCGAGGTGTGGCAGGCAACCAGCCTCGAGCAGAGCCAGCCAACCAACCAACACACCTCTCAACCGCCCTGGCAGTGAGACCACTCGCACAGCTCAAACGATACCGCCCTTCCATTGCTCCTTTGAGTTTGTTTGACTGTCAAGATAGCACAAATGACAGCCACACAAGCCACAACCGATATGCCTCTTACCCTAAACAGCCTTCTACCCGACAAAAGGCCATCAAAGACCTGATAGTCCCAACATTGTCCCGCTCCATTATACTCCATCGTTCCTGTTCTCCTGCCCTTCCTTGGGCAGTAGTACTCGTGAACTGACTGGGCGGGGCTGGCCCCATCTCATATCCTCGAGACATCTGTGTTCCTTGGGTCCGATATCCCATATGTACATTTTCGGCCAAACAATCCATACACTCTTGCATCATTAGCTGGTCGGCCACGACAGAGTATATATGCCCACTCCACATAAAAACTTTTACAGATCACCTCGACAGATAGCAACATTGTGTTGATGGACAAAATCACCGCACCCAGCTGGACCGTTTGAGCGCAAGCAAGCCCGTCGCAGCATCGACATCGTTCTTCTTGCTGGGGCTGATTTCAAGGCCGCCGCTCATAAAGCGCTGGATCTCGTCGTCGTCTTCCTCAGCGGCAGGACTGTCCGGTGCCACTGCACCAGTGCCGTCGTTGTCGTTGTCGGCATCTTCATAAATCTCCAGCGGAGACTCGGGCCGTGCTTTGCCCCGTGCGTGGTGGTACCGGGCGCGGGAGAATGCCGGGCTGGTGGCGGCACGGTTGAGCGGGAACGGGCTGCGGCGGGCTTCCTGCGGGAGCGTACGGCGCGGGTGTCGGCGGTCGTACTTGGATGACGGGGGGCCGGAGGGGAGCAGGCGCCGGCCCGATGATGTGAAAGTGCTAGTGGCAAATGGGCGGCGGGGGTGGCCGTTCTCGTCGGGGCTCCAGTTCTCCTTGTCTGAGTCGTTGCCAGACAGGGTGACCTGCGTGCCGCTGTTGTGCTTGTGTTTGTCGAGGTACAAATCGGAAGCCATGCGTTGCATGTTATGCTTCTGGGTGGGTGCGAAGACCGTCTCGATTCGTCCCCAGCTGCTCGACGACCTGGCCAACTTCGCCCGCTTGGCCATACCGGGACGGGCAGCCGCCCTGCCCACGGGAGCACCGCGTTTCCTACCGCTGTTGCTCTGTTCGAGAAGGCTGCCGGTGCTGATCGAACTTGTCGATCTGGCCAGATGGATAGCCGCGATGGCCGAGCCGCTGCTCTCATGCTTGGCTTGCATGATCAACGCGTCCTCCCGGCTCCCTGGGTCGCAGCAGTCTTCCCAGGCTTGGACGTCGAGCGATCGGCCGCGACTCAGACGAGGCGGCAGGCCGATCCTCGCTGCAGACAAGGTGCGCGTAAATTCGGAGAGGGATGAGCGGGAAGACTCAGTTTGTCTGCGGAGGTCTAGCCTTGGGAGAGGCTCCACCGTTGTCGGGGGATTCCCTGGGCGTTGCGGTGAGATCATTGGGTTGATAAGCTCAGCCTTGCCATCCAGAGACAGCCCCAGACGGTATTGAGACGGCTGGGAGCTCGGCCGTTGGATGGGGGCGGCAGAGATTGCGCTAGATTGCATTTCGGGTGGGCAGGTAGATAGGAAGGGCTCGATTCTACAGACACATGATTAGTGCTGGCTTGGGCAAGGGGCTAGGGAACGAACGAACCTGGAAGAATCCCCGGAGGCGGGATGAGGAAACGAGGTCAAGAAACCGGCGGCGTTCCGTCGGTTGGCCAGGTAGCCAGTTGGACCTGAAAAGGACCGAGCTAGTAGTGGCCTCGGCTCGCTGGGACATTCGACTGGCGCAGAGGCCGACATCTTCTCCAGGGGAGGCATTTCGTTTCCCTCCCAAGTTACCGACGCATTGGTCGTTGACCCGTCCTGCGAGGCCCCCGGCTCGGCATCGGAGTGGGAGCTGGTTGGGTCAGAATGGACAGAGGAGCTCGTGCTCTGCTCCGGCTGCGACATGGCCTGGTTGGGCGTGCCAGTCAGTTCCAAGTCGTACTGGGTGTGGTATTCGGTTGACAAAATCCTGACGCGACCCTCCGTGACAGATTCGATAACTTGGGGTGACAGTAGACGCGATCTCCGGCGGTCGTTCTGGCGGCGGTTCTGGAACCATATCTGGGGCAGGCTATTAGCCGCGGGCCTCCTGGGCAGATGGACGCGCATCTCGAGCTGGTCATGCAGCTAGGTGGCACTTACCTGAACCGCCTTCTCACTCAGAGAGACGCGCTTCACGATCTCGAGGCGAGCTTCCTTGTCGGGCTTCGGGTTCTCGTTGTAGGCCCTCTCGAGGATCTCCTTGTCTTCCAGCCTGGAAAAGCGTGTCAATACGGAACGCGGGAATTGGTGGGGAGAAGGTGTGCCCAAGAGACGTACTTGGTCCGATTCCTCTTGCCCTTGGGGTGGCGTTCCCTGTCGCCAGATGGTGACGCCGAATCCAGGCTGGGCTGTGGGAGGTGTGCAGGGTCTGCAGGCGGCGGAAAAGAGCCCGAGTCGCTTGAGGCTGTGGTTGGGTCACAGGGCGGAGAGGACGACGCCGAGGCCGAGGACGAGGAAGGGAGGGCATTGGAGTCCATGATGGACGGCGGTGGATTGATGGCTGGCTGCCGGACCTGGCTGAGAACAGAGCGAGAGCAAGCTGGGAAGGTGGGACGCCTAAGTAATCAATACGCGTCTCCCATGCCGCGTCAATCGCAAGACAGGGTTTGCCAATGGAACACAGAGGGGAGAAGAGATCAAAGTACAGATAATAACGAGTGGAGCGGGCAGCGACCTAGCTATGCCATATACACACAGTCACGTAGGTAGAGAGGAAAATGGCGGGTCGAAACAAAAGCAGGACGTCTCGTGAAGTTGGGGTCGGGAGCCGAGGGGATTTTCATATTAAAGCACAGGCGCGTGCTGGGATGCGGGCACTGTCAGTGCATCATCCACTGCAAGAAAAAGACCCACGTCGTGTGCCGACTTCGCGCCTGCCCGCGTCAAGCTTTGACCAATCACCTGCCAGAACGCTTTCCTAATTAGGAGACAAGTCAACAGAGCGGCCAGGGAACAGTTGCAGAAGACCGTGCCAAGGCGCTCAAATCTTGGACCAAAGCACCTTCGCTTCCGTAACGCTACCCAAATCCAAATGTAAGAAAGGTACCACCATGACACAAATAATCGGCTACTCTGAAGGAAATCGCCCGCCATTTGGCCATTCCTTCGTAACGAATACCCTCCCCCGTGTGTCGCTGACGTCTAAAAGACAACCTAAACAAATAACCAACCCACGCTAAAGTTATCGACAAGATCCGCATCTCAGTCCTCGACCTCCTGCGACAAAGCCTCCAGATCATGCCTCAGCACCGCCCTCCTCATCCGCCTCTCATTCTCCAGATCCACCACGCGCGCCTGCAGCTCCGCAATCTTGAGCTTGCTTGCCTTGAGCTTCTCCCGCACGTCGTTCCGGCCGGTCTCCAGCCCCCTTACGACGAGCGCGTGCTTGTTGAGCCGCTCCCGCACCGCCTGCCGCGCCGCCGCCGACACCGGCTGCGCCTTGAGCAGGTCCAGCACCGCCTTGGTGATGTCGGCGTCGTCGCCGCCGCCGCCGCCCGCGGCGTTGCCCGAGCGTGCTTGCCCCCCTTGCGCCTGCCAAAGTTGAGCCGCCTCTGCGCCCGCCAAGCCAAAGTTCAGAGTGCGGGCGGGTGTCGGTGTCAGAGGTGCCGCCAGACCTTGTGCGTTCCGTAAGCGTTTGCTTCCTGGCTCCGATGGGGCGACAAAGCTGTTGCCCGTTCCCGGAGTGAGGAGACTGCCGTTGCCTATGCGAGTGGCGTGCCTGCTGGGGCTGATGGGCCCGTCGCCGAATTGGGATTGCTGCGACTGCTGCGACTGCGACTGCTGGGCTCGGTGGAGACGTTCGCTCCAATCCGCCAGCTCGACGAGGTCCCGGGCGTCATCCGGGTCAACGTCAGACAGGTCTGCCGTGCCGCCTCTGCCCCCACCCACGTCGATCGCCGGCCGCTTTCGTTTGGAGGTAGGCGTCGCCGGATCCGGGTGCCGGGTGCGGTTTGACTGGCGACGCGCGCTTGCCGTCGCATCGCTGTCCTCGTCTGAGCTGGACGAGTGGTTCGCTGCTATGCGGGGGTTCCCGCGGAAGATGCTCTGCCTCGGCCTGGGTGGTGTCGGGAAAATGCTGCTCCGGGGCGAATGGAGAGGCCCGCTCATGACGGTCGACGCAACCTCGGACTGAGGGGTCTCGGCGCGGATGCCCCCTTCCTTGTCGGGCCCGGCCCTGCCTTGGCGCCATGCAGCTATCGCCGCCGGCACGTTGGCGGGTCCGAGATCACTCATGCTGCCTCCCGCGTTGCTGAGGGCCGCCGACCTCTGGCAGAGGGCCGACCTCTGCTCAAGCGTCTCCTGAGCACGCGCCTCGTCCTCCCACAGGAAGAAGCCGCACTGCTCTCCTCGTGGCTTATGGCACGTGTAAAACCAGCGCCCCTTGTTTGGCGTGTCCTTACCTACCTGGTGAAATTCGGCTTTGACAGGAGGATCACACGCACCTGTCGAACGGATATGTTAGCAAAACACCGGTACAAACAAAAGGTGGGAGGGGGCGATCAACCTACAGTGCCACTCGTCGTCTTTGAACGTCCCTGGTAGGTGACGCTTTTGCGTTGGAGTAACGGTTGCTACTGACATCGAAATCCAACAGCTTAAAAGGGGTAGAGATATTGTGGTGATGGCTCTCTAAGAGGCTTGATCCAACAAAGCTGTTGTTGTCAACTGCAATGAGAAATATGTATATGTAGATAGTTACACGATGAAAGAGGGCCGGTGTAAATATGTTAATTGCTAGATGAATCAAGGCCGGGCTTGAGGCTGGTCGCTTTCAATTGATGTATGCGCGGGGAAGAGCTGAGGATGAGGTCGGCGGGAGGTGTGAGCCGACTGCGCCATTGCACGGGGCTGGTGGGGGTGCAGCTGCATTTGGGGTGGCTGGGATCAAGCACTGCGATTTGAGGTCCGCTGCATCGAAAATGCACGAGACGCGCGGTTCAGCACGGCATGTCTCCTTCGTCCCATCTCCCGGCTCAGCATGCGGGGCAACTAGTGAGATGTTCAGTACAATGCTCGATACGATTTGAGGGCCGAGTCGCTTGTCCAACCTTCAAGAAAGCCTTGCTGTTGCGCCTTGCTGCAGGTATACATACATCCACCCAAAGTTCGAGCTGAATTGCCCTTGTGCCTCAAACCACCCAAAAAAAAAACAGATGAATCGACAGTTGCAATCAGGCATATTGAAAAAGGGTAGACGGGGTATATGTTAGCCTGATGTATGTACAATACTGACCTCCATTACTTTCAAAAACAGGGTATCCGTATGCCGACTACTTAAACGCTCGAAGAACTCGCTAGATAGATGAGACCAAACAAGCCAACAACAAACCAAGCAAAATGGCCAGAAACATTCCTCCACCACAAGCAGACCAAACCCTCCCGTCTTCCAGGGACTCACTCAAATCTCATAAAAATAATCCTCATCCAGCCCCTCCCGGCTAGGCACCACCCCCACGCCACTGCCCCGACCACCACCAACCCCGCCGCCCCCGCCCCCGGGACCGGCATACATGTGCTCGAGCCGGACATTCAGCAGCCGGATCTTGAGCCCGTACTCGCCGACCAGCGTCACCAGCTTGTTGGTCTCGGCCGTGATGGGCGCCTGATTCAGCAGCATGAGCAGGCCGTCGAGCCACTCGGACGCGAGGCTGTGGTTGAGCGGGTAGAGCGTCAGCGTCGGCTGTTCCCTGGCTTCGCTGCTCTTGGGGCCGGGGCCTCCTCCTCCTCCTCCTCCTCCTCCTCCTCCTCCTCCTGGTGTCGGTGTTGTTGTTGTTGTTGTTGTTGTTGTTGTGGTGGTGGTGGTGGTGGTGGTGGTGGTGGTTATTGTTGTCGTGTC
This sequence comes from Parathielavia hyrcaniae, assembly GCA_033575675.1. NCBI lineage: Eukaryota > Fungi > Ascomycota > Sordariomycetes > Sordariales > Chaetomiaceae > Parathielavia > Parathielavia hyrcaniae. The sequence goes on along the minus strand of MU863673.1, from coordinate 81,564 downwards.
AGGGCTAATCCCGCCGGGGATGCTGCCCTCGGGAGTTGTGACGTCGTCAGAGAAGGAGTAGATTGTGATTTTGGTGGTGGGTCTGGCGACCGCGGCGCCGTTGTGGCGGAGGGTGGGCGTGCTGGAGTTGGAGCTACGGTCGGCTTCTAGGTCGGTGCTGCTGCTGCCTTCGGCTTCCGGGTTGGTCGACACGTTGGACACGACGGAGCTGATGGTCCCGAGATCGACTTTCTCGATGAGGATGTCCAGTCCGGGATCGTAGGGCAGCCTCTCGGGGAAGTCGGCGTAGTGGAGGTAGCGCCGGTTGTGGGACAGCCTGGCATACCGCCAGGGCTGGTATAGCCGCCGCTTGGTATAGCTCTCCTGCCGGACGTGCGGCATCGGCTTGGTGAACCAGCTGCCCTGCAGCAGGCAGCGGACGCGCTGCTCCTTGACGAACTGCAGCGCCTCGTGCTTCAGCTCCTCGCGCACCTGGGAGAGGTGTGGTCTCCATTGATCCTCAAAGGACAGTTCGAGAAGCTGCATCTGTAGCCCCCGTAACCTTGCCGCATCGTACTCGTGCAGCTCGTCTTCCACCTCGAGAACATCTTTTGTCCTGCTCGATTGCCCCACCACCTGCTCGATCAGGACGCGCACCAACTCGGCCACCTTGTCGAAATCGTCGCGCTGTGCCCCGGTGGACTTCCATAGACGGAAGAAGGCCTGGAGTCCGGCAGTGTGCAAGCGAGACCACTGCAGCAACAGGGGGCGAAACAGCTTGTCGTGAGTCTTGGCGTCGTTGAGAGCCAGGTGGCCTCGGGTGTCCTCTGGTTCTGACTTGTCCACCTCGAAGTGCTCGTAGAGAATCATGGTGACAGCCAGGCTCGCCCTGGCGACGGGACACCGCTCGCTCAGCGGCCGAGTCGACTGCTCCAGCAGGAGCTTCTGGAACCCATCCTCGTTCTTCCTCACGTAGTCGGTCAGGTCCATCATGCCGAGGAACCCAGCCGTCTCGAACTCGACGGCCGGCGACTCGGTCTCGAAGCCCAGCCGCCGCCACTTTTCCGGATTGTGTCTCCTGCTGCCCTTCTTGGCCCCGTCCCCTTCCTCGGCGGCAGCCGCCAGCCCAGCAACACCATTCGCATGCTTCCTGTCGGGCGCGCTAGCGAGGTGCAGCCCCTTGAGCGCCCTCCGATGCTCGGGCCTCTCCAAGTCCACCTTGACCTCCCTCCACCTCCTCAGCAGCACCTTGGTGAGCGACTGGAACTCGAGCAGCGGATGCGCCAGGTCCTGCAGCGCCGAGCTCTGCAGCAGGTTGTACACGGCCCGGATCAGGCCCAGGTCCTGCAGGCGCTTGATGAACTTGCTCCACTCCTCGCCGGCGGCGGCGGTGCCGGGACTCCTGGCCGCTGCTGCGCCGTAGCTGCCGTCGCTCGAGATGGCATCACGGATCAGCGCGTTGATCAGCATCAGCGCATTGGCGCACAGCGCGTGGTCGGCGCTCTGCAGCTGCTGGATGACGAGCTCGAAGAACTGCGGGTACACGGCCACGGCGGGTTTGAGCGCGCGGAAGCCAAACGTGCCCGGCGGCGCGCGGATCGTCGTCGGCGGAGTGTGGGGCGCGGCGGCGCGCGGAGACTCGAGCATGCCTCCTCCTCCTCCTCCTCCTCCTCCTCCTCCGGAAGACGACTGCGACCGCCCGACGAGCGCGACCAGGATCGACATGGCCCCCCTCAGGATGTTGACCAGCGGGTTCGTGACGATCAGCTCGACGACCCTCTCGACCAAGTCGCCGGCCGAGGGCCCCTCGAAGATGTCCCACCCCATGTCGACCTCGAGCAGGCGCGTGAGGCTCTGGAGCGAGTAGGCGAGCGTGTTGCCCCCGGCGGTCGTGATGAGGCGGCGCAAGACGACGAGGCCGCCCGACGAGATGAAGACGTCGGCGAAGGCCGGGTCGTTGATGGAGGACTGCAGCTTGAAGACTGCCATTTTGCGCACGGCGTCCTCGTCGGACGCGAGGCGCGAGAGGAGGGCGGGTATGTCGGCTTGATCCATTTTCGCGCTTCAGTCTTTTGCTCGTTGTGCCGGTTCGGGGGCGGGGGGAGACTCGAGGGGATCGAGGGTTCGAAGAACGGGGACTCGAGAGCGGGAAGGGCGCGCGCCCTGGGCGGTGGGTGTCAGGTGCGCGCAGCAGATCGAGTTGGGCGGTTGGTCGAGAGATATGATTGCGGTGACCGATTGACTTTGCAATCCATGTAGTGATGTTGCGAAAGCTGGGTTTCTGCTTTCGAGTTCCAAGTCACCATGATTTTGACCGTTTTAGCTGCCCCGTCGAGCCCCTGGAAGGGTGGAGCCAGGGACTTCCCGAATCGGATAAACACTCCACAAAAGATGGAGGGATCAGCGCCAAGAGCGGAACCAATGCGAGACAGTCAGCAGGAATCAACTGGGGCTGCCATTGGCCAATGGCTTCGTTGGAAGTCCACGTTTGCTTGCTCTCCTCGGTGAGAACCATGACCTGAAGAAAATGGAACACCTTCGTACTGATCAGTGCCGAGACTTCAAACCTACATCGTTCTGACCTAACGCGCCGTTCAGGACAACTGCTGTTTCTCTTCTTTTTCTCCCATCCAGTCTCCCATCCCGCAATTCACAAACTCACCCCACATCAGCACTATCCAAATATCATAATTCCAACTGAGAGGGAACAGAAGGTATCAACGCTGAAACACCAGAACAGAAAGAAACCATGAAATATCAGACTTGACCAAGCTTCCCCAGAAACCATTCAACTCACCTCCTCCTCCATCCCTCATCCAAGACCCCCCTCCGGAATGCATCACCCACCCACTAGGAGGGCGTCCCATCTCGGCTCGGCACGCGCAACCCCCCTTTGCTCAAGAAGCTCCTCCGGGTAACCGACTTGGTCGATTTTGGGCTGTCGGGCACACCCAACCGACCACCGCCGCCGTCCTCCCCACCGCCAGACGAGACAAACCCGCTCCTGATCACGACCGTGCCCTCTCCGACGGGCAGCGACTTCTCCGCGCCCGAGTTGGAGTCGTCCACAAAGTACAGCGTCTCGCCCAGCGGGTCGTCGCTGCCAAAGGTGTGGTGCTCCTTGGCCTCGACCTTGAACTGCGCCTCGGGCGAGCACTGGATGCGGAACGTCTCGTCGAACCGGACCGTCCCGCCCGACGCCTTGCGGTGCTTCGTCTTGCCCACCTGCTTGGACTTGCCCTCCCGGACCTGGGTGATGGCGACGTAGACGTCCGCCGACGGCGGGAAGCCCGACGCCGATATGATAGTGAAGGACGCGGTGCCCGACGACGCCCCGGGGAAAATGGCGCTGCGGATGGACGATCCGCTGATGCTCTTGTTGCGCTGGTGGTGGAGCGGCGCCGAACTGCCGCCGTTGGCCGCGGCTCCGCTGTCGGGTGGTGGGGCTTCGGTCGTGATCCGGGGCACGTCGACCGAGCTTCTAGATGATATGCTGCTGGCATCGTCGTCCTTCATGCTGCGGAACCCGCGCAGGAGGAAGGATGCACCCTTGCCAACCACTCCTACGCCCTTGAGCGGGACGCCGGCGACGCCAGTGACTATCCTGCCCGGCACCGAAAAGGTTCCTGCCAGGGTCGATGTCCCTTGTCTTGTCCGCGTGACGTAGTCGGGCGTGAAGAGCATGCGGAGGCGAAGTGTGCTTGACTTCCCGTCCAGCTTGTACACAAACTCCTGTCCCCTGAATGGCTCGAGCTCATTCAGGTCAATGTCGGCGCCCCCCAGGTAATCAGGCTTGTCCGCAAAGTCCCAGTCCCATACCGTGGCCCTGAACTTGGCAGCAACCCTGGAGGGTACTGGCAAGTTAAAGAACTCGTTCCATTCAGGGTTCAGTGACTTCTTTTGCGTCTTCGACTTGAACACTTCCTGGCCGTTGAACTCAAACTTTACGTAAGGATCGCTCTTCCCATTGGAGTCGGCAGCAGGGAGATTTTGGGCGCTCAACACATCGACTCGGAGGTTGCCCATGTTGTTGATGCTCTCGCTTGGGTCAAGCTTCATTTTGACCGGCACGTACTTGAGGCTGACGCGGATCGAGTATACGTTGCCGTCCTCATCTTTCATTTTGAGGATTGTGGGGTTATTCTGTCGCTGTCAGCTGGGGTCCGGGTTTGACAGGCAAAAATCAGAGCCTTACCAAGCATTGCTTGAGAGTGTCAAGCGTGTTGCCTGACAAACGAGCCAACGTGTGCTGCTTGCTGTCCTCTTCCTGCTTGTCAGTCCTCTCCGAGACCTTGATGGTTAGCTTTGAGAACTCCAGCTCGCGAATAAAGCAGTCGCCGATCTCGTCGAACTTGTGATGCCGCGACTTGGCCGTCGAAGAAACGTAGGACGGGAAGGCCATGTCGTCGACAAAGACCTCGATACGGCTCTGGCTCTTGGGCAGGTCTGCCTCCATGAGTCGGAAGATGACCAAGCCAGACTCGTGTCTGAGCAGCTCCTGGGGCGTGAGGTACACCTTGGGCGGCTCCCTGTCATCGCGTGACCTCCTGGGGGAGACGGCGGCGGAAGCAGCACTTGTCGGTGTGACAGGCGTGCTGGGCTCTTTCCCGTCGTTGGGCCTCACATCCAGAGATTGCCTGGCGGACGACTTTGCGTCGAGAGAAGGCCTGCTCAAGGAGGAGGCGTCTTCCAACCCATTCTCAGCTTCCTTCTCGTTCTCCTGCTCCTCCTCCTTCTCCCTCTCTTTCTCCTTCTCAGCCTCCTCCTCCGGGTCGGCGACGTTGAGACTCGGGTAGAAGGCCACAGTATACGCTAGCGCACCCTTGGCAGCGCCCTTGCCGTGCATGCGAAGACCATCTTGTCGCTCTTCCTTCTTGTCGTGCACCACCCAGTCGCCCGTGTCGTCTTGAGCCATATAGTCACCAGAATAGATTTCCGTCAGGCCCAGGCTGCGATCCTTGCCCACAGTCTCGGCGTCCATGACCTCCAGCTGGAGGCGCTCCCTCGGCGAATGAACAGGCACGTATAGCACCTCGTCCCAGTCGGGGTTCAGGTTGTTTTTGAAGGTGACGGTGCGTGCCCTCTCGATGCCCGACATGACGACGCGCGCATACGGATCCGACTTGCCCAGAGCCTCAACGTTCCGCAGCTGTCTCGCGTACTTGAAGTGGACCCGCAGGACGCCGACTGGGGTCACGTAACCTCCGGTGCCAGAAGCGATGCCCGAGATGGCTACCGGCCTCCACTGCGCCATCATCTTCACACGCCCAGTCTTGGCGCCGGCAAGGTTATACCACTGCTGCCCCTTGTCCATGAACTCGAGCATGTCGTCCAGCTTGATCTGGTAGGTTCCGATGAGCTGGTCTCCGGTAATATCGCGGTCGTCCTTGATGGCCACGCCAAGCTTCGCGTTCTTCCTGTCCGTAATCAGAATCTCCTTGTATCCGTTGTCCCAGATTGGATTGTTCGTTCGCTTGAGCTTCCGACTGGTGTGGACCTCTTTTCCGTTCAAGAGGAGCATGGCGTAGGGGTTGAGCAGACCGATCATGCTCTTAGTGCCATCGAGCTCCTTGGCTTGCTCGACAGTAAAACGCAGGATACCTTGATTCGACTCTGGAGGCGGTTCCGTGCTTCCGTCCTCAAGCTTTTTGGCCTCCAAGACTGGGAAGAAGCGGACATCGCAGAGCAGCACACCTCTCGCCTTCCCGTCATGGGTGAGCTCGAGCCTCTCGTTCTCGTGCTCGTAGACTTCCTCGAGGTTCTCCATGGGAAAGGTCGCAGATCCGAGCTTCTTGTTCTTCCTGATATCGTTGAAGTCGAACACATCAAGGGTAAGGCTATCGTTCAGGGAGGTGACGATGACGTAGTGAGTCTCGTTCCAGCGAGGATTGGCGGTCTCGTGAATCACCTTCGTCTGGGCAAGCGGCTGCCTGGCGTTTATCGAGACCACAGCATACGGATCCGGCGTGCCGGAGAACCTGTCAGTGTTCCTGAGACCTTGGGCACCGTGCAGCGTAATGGCGACTACGCCAATGGCCTGGTCCACGGGGGTGCCGGCCAGCATCTTGGCAACCTCGATCGGAAAGACGTGGGGCGCATACATCATCGGGGCCAGTGTGCCGTGGATCTGCTCCTGGATGAAACTCTCGAGACCGGGAATAAAGTTGATGTCGAAGCCGAAAGTCTCGCCGCCGAGCGGCTTGCAGGCGTAGTCGATTGTCGGACGCTCCAGAAACGACATTTCGATCTTTTCGACGTGAGGGAAGGGAATCTGCAGCTTGATCTTGAGACGCATCAAGCCGCTGAAGGCCATGTCCTCAACGATGACGTCTAGACCTTTGCTCACCATGGCCTTGCCAATTCTGATCTCCAAGATGACCTTGGGGTTGATCTTGTTCTTCAGCTGGCGGGCCGTCATGTCGGCCGTGTCGTTTGGGGTGAAGCTGAACATCCAGTCCATGATGACAATGTCGTCGTCGGCCTTGGGATAAGTCTTGACATGCTCCATCCTGGGGGGCTTTGAGCCCAGCGTGAACGTCTTGAGCTTCAGACTGTCGAGGAAGGCCGGGGTGGCGCCGCTCAGGACCTGATCGACCGAGTTGATGACGGTCTGGGCGAGCACGGGCTGGTAGATGGGCCAGAACTTGACGAGAAAAGAGTTGATCCACTCGACGGACTCTTTGTCCGTCTCCAGCTTCTTTAGAGCCATTTCGCGCGTGATGTCGTCTCGGAAGTTGCGGCGCACCCGTCGAAGCGAGGTGCGGTAGTATGTCGAGCAGATGGCCATGACGATGAAGACCCAGGCGAGACCGCCGCCAAGGACAGCTATTAGCCACGACGAGAGGCAGGAAAAGGCAATGACAGCCGCGTTATGGTACCAGTCTGCGGGACATGAGTGTCAGCCTCCCGCAAGTTCCCCCCCCTCCTGTGCGCCATGAAAGGGCCGTACCTCCAAAGAAGTGCTCGGACAGCTGTGATTCAACGAATGTGGTATGATCCAACAGACTCTCGCCCTCATGGGCGGATTCTGTAGGCCAGCCAAGCTGGGGCGCCCAGCCTGTCTTGCTCCAGTCCTCCTCGCCTTCTTCGCCAGGCTCGCCGTTTGCGAGAGGCTTCCCATCTTCGCCCTTGGCGACTTCAATGGCACCGGATTTGGAGGGTGAGGGAAGGTCGACGTCGGCCTTGGTCCCGTCGTCGATATCGGTAACGATCGCTACGCCTTTTGGCCTGTGGTGGAAGCCCTCGGGCATCGCCTGCTCGAGTTAGGAGGGCCGGAGAAAAAGACGATGGGAACGAGGGCAAAGGGATGACGGTTCGACATACCGCTCGCGCTTGAGCCCTCTTCTCCTCGGGGCTAGCATCGGGGTCAAAGGTGAAAGCGGTCACGCCGGCTTGTCTGCTGTCCTCGACAATCTTGCGCTCTGCATCTTCGGCCGTGACGGCGCTCTCGGGGTCGCGAGATGCCTCAATGGCTCCCTGCTGCTTGAGCTCATTGTCGGCTTGAGCAGTCGCCATGTTCGCCGGGCAGTCGCCGCTCCCGCTGCAGCTATACTTTTGCTTCGCAATTGGCTCAATTTAAGAGGGGCAAAGACAGACGGGCGAGGTGATGCCAATAGGACCGGAATGTTGCCCAGACCGGAGGAGAGCTCTGCCAGCCCTAGCTGCCACAGTAGGAGTACAGTGTCCGAGCTCGGCACAGAAGGTCCGCGATCCGAATGCAGATCTCAAATTGCGATCTGAAGAACGGAAACGGAGGGCAAGCGGACGCCTTCACTGGGAAGACACAATTGGCGGCGCAGGTGTGTAGGTAGGTTATTGGCCCTACCCCGAGGTAACTCTGGGGATTTGGGGGAGCGTGGAAAGAGGAGCAGGAAAGGCTGATGAGGATGTTGTGTCATGTTGGGAAACCAAGAAATGGATCGGAATGCCCGCATGTGGGTGGTCTTGGCGTGGGTTCTGCTGGAACTGAGATGAACCCAGTCCAGCTGGGTGGCCTTCAGCAAAAGATCGGGCGCTACGTCAAGATCCTGGGAGGGGTCTGGAGCGGGGCGGGAAGAGACCGTTCCATCCGGTGGGAAGCAGACCGATGAGAGTGCTCAAGAGTGGCTGTTGCATCGCAGATCAGGGCTGCAAATTCTCTCGGCCAGCTGAACGATGCAGGACAGAGGATGCAGACCCCGTCGGTATCTCGTCGGTGTCCCCTTGGACAGCTGTCGCAGATCACGCGCTACCTAGCCAGCTGTGAATGGCGGTGGGTTGCTCAGCCTTGACGGAGTGCCCGGCTGAGGCCGATGGGCCATGAGTTGCCGGTGCCACTTTCAATTCTTGGTCGGCCGACGAGAGCGGCCGACGATCGCGTCATGGCTCGTTCCCAGCGTTGCTCTGCAGCTCTTTACATATTAAGCAAGCTCCCCACAAGACACAATGAGCTCTCTGGATGTGCCGCCTATCCATCCGTTGCAAGTTCTACAGTACGAAGTACTCCGTAGCCTTTAATTGTCTCATACACGCAAATTGCAGCGTACCTGGACCGACATTGGAGACCGACGAGAATGCAACAGTTGGGTGGTGGTGGATCTACCACATCCTTACCGACCATCTCGGCACCCATGTTCCGGCATCACCACCAGCATGTTGGGTCGGAGGCCAGATTGCCACGTAGTCTGCCGGAGAGGTACTGATGAGATGTTCCGCAGGGGCTAAACCGAGCTCGGCCGACGTGAGAAACCATCAAGTTCTTTTGCAACCCAAGTAGGATAACACAGCTCGGGAGCATGTAAACTGGAACCAGCTCGTCAACCACCCGACGTCTTCGCGGCCGCAATCATCTCTCCCAGGGTCCAATTCCCGTCGTGAAATCACCGACCACGTGTGCGAAATAGAATTGTGGAGCGACCCTACGCAAGCGAGCTCCTGTCCCCATCTCAAATTACGAAGTACACCGAGAGACTCTCGCAATCACAGTCGTAGTGGTGCTTCGAGAGAGACAAGTTCCGTTAGTTGTTTGATAGCCAGGCTCCGTTTCCGTTTCAACTCGATAGATTTCCCATACTAGTATCTGAAAGACGCTCCTCGGGTAGCGTGGTTTGCGATAGGTTGATGTTGGCTGTTGCTCGCGCCGTGGGGTGTGACAGCAGCAGCATGTCTTACATCTGGCAAGCGAACATGAGTTTTTTTCAGGTCAGTTGACAAACAACCCCTCAGCCTCTTTGTGTCTGTGCGTGACACGCCAGACAATGGGTTCGAGGTACAGAGGCACTCCCCTCTTTCGACGACTGTAGATAAGGATGCAATTGACGTGATGGTGAACATATTGCGTGCCGAAAGATAATAAGTTTGACAAAAAGGTCCAGTTGTGGTGATGGTTCGCTTGGCAAGGATACGACGTTGAGGACGGCTGGAGTCTGGACATCCGAGGCACAGACCACCGACCCCTTGGCTTCTAGAATCTTCAGCCACACCCGACTTGATCTGTCAGCCTTGCCATGGCAGAATAGCCTCGTCCATCAGCCAATGAACGTCTAACAACTTTAGTTAGTGCAGCCACATGTGGCAAATGGCGCGTTTCCTACTTGTGTCACGGGCACTTCACGTCGCCAAATCCCAGCCGCGATCAAACATCACCAGCCAGTCGAATCATCAACCACACACCCAACCCAACCTTTACGACTGACCGGCGAGACGTCCCCAGCATTTGTCTTTAGCGTCATCGATACCCGCCGATTGCATTACATCGACTAAAATAAAATAAAAAAACAAGAAACGACGCCGCCAACATGGCCAACTTCCTCGCCTCCATCTTCGGCACCGAGCAGGACAAGGTCAACTGCTCCTTCTACTACAAGATCGGCGCCTGCCGCCACGGCGACCGCTGCAGCCGCAAGCACGTCAAGCCCTCGTACAGCCAGACGATCCTCATGCCCAACCTGTACCAGAACCCGGCCTTCGACCCCAAGAACCGCATGAACCCGTCGCAGCTGCAGAACCACTTTGACGCCTTCTACGAGGACATCTGGTGCGAGATGTGCAAGTACGGCGAGGTCGAGGAGCTCGTCGTGTGCGACAATAACAATGACCACCTGATCGGCAACGTCTACGCCCGCTTCAAGTACGAGGACAGCGCCCAAAAGGCCTGCGACGCCCTCAACAGCCGCTGGTACGCCGGCCGCCCCATCTACTGCGAGCTGAGCCCCGTCACCGACTTCCGCGAGGCTTGCTGCCGTCTCAATAGTGGCGAGGGCTGCGTCCGCGGCGGCTTCTGCAACTTCATCCACCGCAAGAACCCGGGCCCCGAGCTCGACAGGGAGCTGGACCTGTCCACCCGCAAGTGGCTCAAGATGAGGCCGCGGTCGCGCAGCCCGACGAGGTCCCCTAGTCCGGAGCCTACAAGGAGGCGGTACTAGAATAGTATTGGGGCTACTACGGGCTGGGAGGAACGTGGGGAGAGAAATACGCCCCCTGGGCTGGCGGAGGGTCTGTACGGATATGTTTGGAGGCCTCTTGGGCTGTGTCAGCAGAGCCTCTCAAAAAAGGGCGGCACGGGCGGGACGGCGGAGTTGAGGCGTTAGCATTCGGAATTTGCCACATAGGGTTCTGCTCTAATCGATGTATATAGTTTGCGAATTCCATGCCGGCCAAACAAGATGGACTCTGCTTCTCGATATGTGTGTACGGAGTAGTACAATACATGAGACACGATGAAGCGTTGTTTTCGCAGGATATGATTCAAGACCTCACCATGCCTACAGACATGGCGCCCTTGCCGTTAACCAACACAAAGTAGATTCTAGCGGGTATCTTGTGCTATCAAGACAATACCCGTCCTCCAAATTGCACGCTCCTCCGTTTCCCAGCTCCCACTGTCCCTCAATCGTCACACCTTCCGATTCCTGAGCCTCATGTGATCCCTTTGATCTTCGCCAGCCGGTGTCCCTTGACCGGCGCCGGAAGGCAGGCCACAAGTTTATCACGTTCTACACACACACCAGTTAGCAACATCGCTCAGCCGTTGGTCACCCCATCAGGGACAAAAACACTCACCCGCTTCGCTATCAAACAGAATGGAAATGTCATCATGTTCCCCAGGCAGCTCCGGCAGATCCAAGCACAGAAAAGCGGCCTCGGCCGCCTGCTGAGCCGCGCCGTCCGGGTCCGCGGCGGCGGCGGGCAGGCGCGGCAGCGGGAACTTTGCGTCGTCAATCTTGAGCCCGGCCTTGCCGCCGCGGCCGCCAAACGACTCGAACACGTCGGTGCCCTTGAGGTGGAAGCCCATGCACTGGCCGTGGCTGAAGTCGTCAAAGAAGGCGAGCAGCTGCGCCACGCCGTCGTGCTGCACCACCTGGATGCGCGTCGCGCCCGCCTCCCACTTCTTGTGGATCGGCACCACCATGCGGCGGCGCGAGATGGCAAAGGCCGACGCCACGCCGTCAAACAGCACCTTGAAGCCCGTCACGGCCGTCTCGAACGCGTGGAGCTCGGCGACGCTGGGGAACATAAAGGTGCGGATCGTCGCCGTCTGCTTCAGGCTCTCGAGCGCCTGGGCGAGGCCCGCCGAGAGGCCGCGGGAAGCGTTGGCTTCGTTGACGGCGAGCGTGGCGTCGGTCTGGGGCTGGCGAAGGACCATCATGCAGCTGGGGTTCTGGACGTCCAGGCGGAGCTTGAGCTCTCCCGGCGCGACGTTGATGCGGTCGGTGAAGGTGCCGTCCTTGAACTCGTAGACGACCCGCAACCGGTCGGCGAGGACGCATGATGGCTTGTCGCCGTCGTTGTCGTAGTTGATCACCCTGGCTTTGTTCCACGCCAGGGTGGACAGCACTTGGAGGCCCTTGTCGCGGGCGTCACCGTACCTCTCCGAGAACCAGGCCCCTTGGAGGGGTATCTCGCCAAAGACGCTCTCGCCGCGGTCGAGAGCGGTTCCGATCAGCAGGCTGTGCATCCGTAGCCTTTCCGCTTCGTTGGCGAACGACAAGACCATGTTCCCCTTGTACCGGCCGTTGTCGAATTTCAGCGACAAGGCAGGATTGTTGGCCTCGCTGCGCAGGAACCCGAACTGGATGGGTGTCTGCGGGAGGTATAACTGGTTAACACCGCTCAGTGTCTTGACCCGGGGCCCCGTCACAACCGCAACGCGGTATCCCTTGTGGTAAGTGCGAGGGCCTGTCGCCGCTCCCTCTCTCAAGAGACGCTCGAACAGGGCGATCTCGCAGTTGGGCGTCGACTCCTTCGGGAATTGTCTCGATTGCGGGTCATTGTCAAAGTACTGGAACGCCCGGAGGGTTGACCGGAATATGCAGCTCTCGTCTTGCCGCGGGTAGAGACTAGAGTGAACCTTTGCGCTGAATTCATACATGCTCCGCAGCGTGGTATATGATTGCTGCGTGCACTGGATGAGCAGCACGAAGCCCCGAGGCATTTTGACTTCCAGGCTGCAGGTATCTGAGCGCCAGCGCAAGTCTTCCCAGACGGGACCGGTGTTCTTCGCTCCCGAGATCTGAAGCTGCACCGCTCCGTTCTGGCTAGCGAGAACAAAGATGATGTCGGGGTGTGCCTGGGGTCTGATGCACGTCAAGAAGCACGGGAGAAATAGCTGTTGCAACTCCCCCCCTTGTTCCATCAGAAACACGTCCACGTGGAATCGGGCAAAGCAGAAGGTAGAAGAAGAATCGCCGAGCGGTAGTGACTCAAGTATGGTTAGAGCAGGAGTGGCGCGGGTCTGGGCAAGAGCAGAACTCGAACCCCAGAGCAGAGACTTGAGATCTTGGGATATCGGGGGATATTCAAGCCAGATGGCCTTGTTAACTGTCTGAGGAAGCAGCGCCTCTTCTGGTGGGAGGAAGCCGTTCCGCTTCATAGACACTGCTAACTTTTGCAGGCTGGAAATGAGCGTGTTGCGCACATCCTCGGCCTCCGTGTCAAGCGGACTCCGGCCGCTGGCGACCACCTCAGGCAGTGCTTCTTCTAGGAGCCAGTAGGCCTTGGCCAAGTCGGCGTGTGCCTGCTGCTTGGCCACTTCGTTACTCCTGACCGACTCGGGGGTGGAAGGGCGATCTCTGATGGAGACCTCCAGTGCCGTCCGGCCCGTCAGGAACCACCAGACGGCAGCCCGCACAAGGTCGTGGGTTGTGGAAGAGATCAGCGGCCGTACGGTCTCAGCGTGAAGCCGAAACAGCTCAAACAAGTGGCACGTGCGTGTCACAAACGCTTTCAGGGCGTCCTCTGAAGCAGCTGCCACGACATCGTGAAAGCTCATGGCGCCCAGCTGCAGGGAAGGCGACGCAGAATCTTTCACCGACATCTTGCTTCCCTGCCTTGAAGCGGCGAATGGGTGCCGGAAAGTGGAAACAGCCGAGTATATGGAAGAGGGGCTGTGTTCGACCCTCTGGGTCGTCTTCGATTGCTCAGGCGAGTTAGACAGCAGGCTAGTTGAGGTAGAGGAATCCTGGGATGATGGTGTGTCTCGCGCTTCTGGGGAGCCCAGGGGGATCTGTGGTAGCTGTGGTCGGGGCGCCCGGGCAGGGGCAGGAGGAGGCCGTTCGAATTGGGATACTGACTGAAGCGGCGGCAGCTGGGGAGGCTTTTCGGAGACTGAGTGAGGCGGGGGCAGCTGGGCTGAGTCGGGCGATGCGGTGATGGGCGACTCAGTCTCCTGATCAGGCGAAGGGGGCGAGACATCCCCAGGCCTGGGCTCCTGAGCCCTGTCTTCCGAGGCCGCCCGGACAGCTTCTGCAAAGGCTTGTCCTTCGGCCTCCCGCATATGAGCCTGCTGTATCTCGATGATGGATCTTCGCCTCTCGTCTTGGGCAGCACTTGGCGTGCCCAAAAACCGGCGTGCTGTGCCGGTCCCCAATGACGAGCCCAATTCCTGGGCAGCCCCAACACTGGTGGCAGACGAACCCGTCTGGCTGCGCCGTAGCCCCGGACTGAACGGTGCCGTGCTCGCCTGCGCGTCCAAGTGTGATATTTGCGAGCCGGCGCCCGAGTTGACAGGTCGACTGGGTGGCATGGCCGGGCTAGGTAGGAGCTTTTGTTTCTTGCGTTTCGAGATTTCCAGTGTAGGAACCTCGCATTCGTCTCCGCCCTCTCCAATGACTTCAGGGTATGTATCGACGAACCTCACGGGCATTCTCTTTTTGGGTGTCCTTGCCGGTTCGCGAGGGCGGACAGCGTATTCTTGTGTTTGGGGCTCCTTGCCCGCGCCGATGTCAAGCGCATTCGGGTACCGGGCGGCAGTCTTGGTGTCGATGCGGGTGAGGAGTGGTGGGTTCGAGTGCACAACTTGCAACTTGTCGGTGGACGCATTGGATCCGTGGAGAAATTCATCCAGGTTGCCGTCGTCGCGGGTCGTCTTTCGCTCGCGATCGCGGCCAAAGAGCTTGCCCATGAGGCGGCCTCTCTTCGTCGTTCGACCATCGTCGTGCACGGCCAGGGCGGGGGGTTCGTTCTCTGTCATCTCGCTCGGTCTCCGGCGCTGTCGAGTGATCAATTATGTCATTGGTTTGTCTGGCGTTTCAACGCTGGCGTGGTGCAGATCGTGAGGACAGGTGGTGATGGTGACCGAAAGGGAAAGCAAGCATGTGCCCGTCTCCGCTTAGCGCCCGGCAGCCCAACAATTGACTGCAGAGCCGCCAAATAAGACGCTTTTCAGATTGCTGGGCTTCGGGTGTCGCATGTGTGCCCGACTGAGCCAGGGAAGATCGGGTTGGTAGGCCGAGATGAAATTGTGAGGTGGGTGTCGAGGTGGAAATGGTCGGCGGCAAGGAGGAGACAGAGTTGACGGCACTGCCCTGAGGTGCACCGCCCTGTCGCAGCAACAGCAGACAGTGGACACACTGATCAACTCAAGGGTAGTGTTCGGCGGGGAAGGTGGAGGGACCGACTTCCTAAAGAGGGTCCGAAGCGCCGGGTTCTGCATTGGCATTGGACGCCCCCAAAGTTCCGAGTCGGATTCGGATTGCACTCGCAACAATGGAAGTACGAGCATCTGGATGCTATGAATAATATACTGTGTACTGTAGGTAGAGGTGAATTTGAACCTTTTCTCAATTGAGTCCATCTGCTCCGAACTTCGTACGGATACACCGTACCTGGTTCGTACAAGTTTGTTTGACGCAGCACAGAGAGCACACCGTGATGATACGGAAGGTACTGATTGTACTCTTCTTGATGGGGTCATTGAAGTTTAGGATACTGACTAGCGTTTGTTTCAGGGGCCATGACACGATCGACCCTTTTGCGTCAATGTCTCTCCACAATGCGGGCCGAGAGTGACCGTTTCACGATGCCAGCTCCCAAGTAACTCTCTCGCTTTTGATGCAGCGTCGTGGGGCTGCCGCTACACAGTAGTGAGCTGAGCTCGTATTGCACCAGCCACTTGGCCGTACTCGAGATGGCGGCACACTGACTAGGATTGATCGGCTGGCGACGTTTGTCTTGGAGCTCGTGTCCCGACGAACGAAGCCTCAATCCGGCCCGAACATGTTAGGTAGTCAACTATTTGCCGGCAGCGAACCTGAAACCGACGGGCGCCATTCCATTCTTCTCGAAGCCAGTCGGCGGCGCTGGGCTACCTCCGGCAAGTTCCGGTACCTCTCTTAGCTCACACACCACAGGTTGGCGGGGTACCAAGGCGGTTCCAATGAGTCGTTGTGCTGCCAGGCACAGGGCAACACCGCAACCAAAGCAACCTGGAAACCCAAAGGCACAGTTGATCATGATCATCGGCAACGGTGTGAGCTGTTTGAGAAATCTGGCAACACGGGTCGGCCGAGGAAACCTCGATACTCGATCAACCTGCCTATCTCCCCGCCCGCCTGCCAAGAAAGGTACTACCACAGTACCAGAGGTAAAGGTAGGTGCCCGGGTGTCGGCAAAGGAGATTCGGACGTCGGCTTCAGCGTCAACCCCCTCTGCTTGGCTCTTTGATGGCAGTGAGGCCTCAGTGGTGCACACATCGCGGAGGCAGAAATCTGATTTACCGATCCCTTCTACCCCACGTGGAGTAACGGGATCACGGGAAAGGTGAGAGACCTATCTCCTGCTCCGTACTCCGCACTCCGTCCATAGACGGCCCGGGGGCCGGAGGGGAAGAGAAATCCGTCTGCTTCATAAGGCTTCCATTTCGCAGCCAAAATTATCAACAGTCTTGTGTTTCCGCCTCTTTTTCTTCTTTTATGCCTCGTTTCGAATCAACACCTTTCAACGTTTCAGCACTACCTCGACTACCTAAACTGCACGATCGATGGCCCCGAAGCTGCCTGTCCGGCACATGATGTAGGGCTCAGGCTTCCCACATCAAGGACCCACGTCATCGCTCCCCTGATCTCGCTTCCCCTCCCCCGCCATCCCGCGACCTCACTGGCTTGCAGCTATCCATTTTTTCGTCAACTCCAGAAGAAATTCTCCAGCCCAGTGATGCTGCCTTATTGACGACGTAATTCTTACGCCACATACCTATCCGACGGTGATGCTCCAGGAACCCAACCGGCTTTGAGGCTCTTAAGCAGCCGAACAGAGACAGGTTGGCACCGACCGTGATCTCTGCCCTGGAAAACAGCTCTCCCGGTCACCCCGCGAACTCTCCCCGAACCCCAACAGGATCAGCTTCTCGCATTCTTACCCCACTTTTTCCTAGCCTTTTCTCAACCAGCCTCACACCACACCAAGGGAAGGCCGGTTTTCTTCTAATAATGTTGGAGCACGTCAAGAAGGAAACAATGAAGGGGCTGGTGCCTGGCCGCCGCCGGACGACCTCGAATGCTAGTGAGTTGCGCGCGAATCTGTGTCCCTTTGGCTCCGTTTGGAGCTCCAACTGTCCCGGATAGAGCGGCCTGGTATCGGTCTTGACCCAAGGGAAGAAGACCTGGATCGTGCTCTCCAAGGGGCGCCGTCTTGACCCGCGCTAACTAGGGCATATTTCAAATCCAGGCAGTCGGTCCTCAACAGCCGAGGCCAACGACTCGTTCGAAGATGACACCCTCGTGGTCGAGCCAGATCAGGGAAATGGTCCGTCAACACACTCTCCTCCCAGAAAGCACACAAGATAGGCCGACCCTGACCTGGCACAGTCCTGTCTCACATCATCTCCCAGCTGAGGCCCGGTGCCGACCTCAGCAAGGTGGTCCTCCCGACCTTCATCCTGGAACCGCGCAGCATGTTGGAACGCATCACCAAGTATGGCTCCCGGGACTCGGTCTCAGCAGCTCCCGTGGGCTCGAGTGTCGTTTCATGGGCTAACTAGACCGGGTAGTTTCATGTGTCACCCCGAGATGTTACTCCCGATCCCCGAGATCGACGACCCCGTTGCAAGATTCGTCGCCGTGGTGAAATTTTACCTCAGTGGCTGGCACATCCGCCCTCCGTGAGTTTGTCGCTGTCTTGTCATCACAGCCACTTCTAACACTGCTCAGAGGAGTCAAGAAACCCCTAAACCCCGTGCTCGGCGAGATCTTCACCTGCTACTGGGACTTTCCCGACAAAGCGAGGGCATACTACATCTCAGAGCAAACATCACATCACCCGCCAAAGTCAAGCTACTTCTACATGGTCCCGGGGCACCACATCAGGGTTGATGGGACGCTGCAACCAAGGAGCAAGTTTCTGGGCAACTCGGCCGCCAGCGTGATGGAAGGAACCGCCATCTTGTCCATCTTGAACAGGGGCAAAGACCCCTTGAAGGGGGAACGATAGTGAGCATCTTCTTGAAAAGAGCCGCGTAACAGCCAATACTGATGCGCCGTGGCAGCATTCTTACCCAGCCAAACATGTATGCCAGGGGCATCCTCTTTGGGAAGATGAAGTACGAGCTTGGGGACCACAGCTTCGTGCGGTGCCCGGAGACAGGGCTGTCAGCCGACATCGACTTCAAGACCAAGGGCTGGGTCAGCGGCACATACAACGCCATCGGGGGGTTCATCAAGAACGACCATACAGGCGAGATTCTGTACGAACTCTCGGGGCTGTGGAGCGAGGAGATGTTCATCAGGGATGTCAAGGTGCGTTCCACAGGTAATCCCAGGCAGGCGGCAAGCTGAGAAAGGGGACAGACCGGACAGAAAGAGATGTTCTTCAATGCATTGAGGTCGAGGCCTTCTCCTCCCGTCTGCCGGCCGCTGGCAGAGCAGGAGGAGCGGGAATCGCAACGGCTGTGGGCCAAGACGGCGCAAGCCGTCAAGGACCGCAACCACGAGCTGGCGACCGAAGAGAAGACCAAGATCGAGGAGGCACAGCGCGAGGAGGCCGCCAAGCGAGCCAACGATGGCGTCGAGTGGCACCCCAGGCTTTTCAGGAGGGTCAGAGGCGGCCCAGGCGGGCCCGAGGAGGGCGAGGAGGACCTCGAGTGGATCATCAACGCTACAATGTTGGAGCAACCTCGCCCCCATCTTCCGCTGAGGGGACGTGACGTGCTAACGGGTGGCAGAGACGGAGCGACTCCAGAGAAGCAGGCGGCGCAGATCATGGCCATCTACCCGATCGTCAAGGGCCAGAAGTTCAACACACAAAACGCGATCCCCCCTAGGGCCTCGCAATCCGATCCGAGTGCCCGGCCCAAAGAACTCGACGGCGGGCAGGACGACCTGATAGACTTTGGCGACGACAGCCCGGCACCGCAGCAGGAGCCATCGACGACGACCCAGTCGCAGAGCCAGGGAAGTCCACCGCCCTTGGCTCCTTCCCGCCACAGCACTGCCGAGATCCAGAACTTGCTCTCGTCGACGGGCAGCCGCGCCAAGAACGGGCCCCTGATCGATTTCCACGACGACATGAAGAAGGATCTGCCGGGGAGCGCCAAGCGGGCCGACTCGACCGAGTCGGATGACGAGTTTGTCGATGCTCAGGGGTGACCAGACCAGGCCGCGGTAATACCCGTCCTGTTGACGGAGAAAATGGGGACACTAAAAAAGGGGGCCTTGGATAAGGAATGGCATGGCAATCGCGTCAGGACCCAGGTGCTGCCAGCTCGAAGAGTGGGCACGGCCTGTGCTGTGTTGGTCGACACGATGATACCTCGTTGGTTGGCTGCATAATTCTCTGGCGGCGCTGGCATCTCGATATGCGGCCATTTTTGGACATCGGATTACTGGTGTGATTTGTATATGGGATCAACTCCACATAGCAATGACGATGAAGCACAACATGGGTAACAATCCCCCCCAACCCTTTTAAAAAAATCACACCCACCCCCAAGCCTTGTACATCTCCCTCAGCGTCTCCCTCGCGTACGTCATGGGGAAGTCGTGCCCTCCTGGCACGACGCTCCACCGCACGCGGCCCTCGCCGCCCAACAGCGGCAGCGCGTCGGCCGCGTACTCGTCCGGGTCGATGATCTCGTCGCCGCGGCCCAGCACCACGGCCGTCGTGCCGGGCGCCCGCCGGGACAGCCTGGCCCAGGCCTCGTGCTGCCCCACCAGGGGGGCGTGCCGGATGCACGACATGAAGGCCGCCACGAAGCCGGCGTGGTGCGCGATCTGCCAGTGCACTGCGCGGAGGACGCGCTGTTCTAGCGCATGGCGGGGTTCTGGTTCTGGTTCTTCCTTTGGGGGTTGTTGTTGGTCGGTGGGGTTGTCGAGGAGGGGGGTGGTTTCGGTTAGGGAGGCGGTCACTGGGTCGGGTTTGCTGGTTGTTCTTGTTTCTGGGTCGGGATTGTTGGTGGTGGTGGTGCCGCGCTTGCCGCTGGAGCGGATGGGTCGCCTGAGCCGGTGGCGGGTGATCCAGTGCAGGAGCCTCGGCGGGACGAGGCCCGAGGTGAATACGGCGCGGGTCAGGGCGCCGAAGGACTCGGCGCGGATGAGCCCCGCCGGAGCCAGGAGCACGAGGGAGGAGACCAGGTGCGGGAAGGAGGCGGCGAAGTGGACCGCTATGCCGCCGCCGAGGGAGTAGCCGACCAGCTTGAAGGCCTGAGGTCCCGTCCAGGAGAGGTCGGGCGACGAGGCGAGGGCGATGAGCATCTGGGTGACGTAGAGGCGGTCGTCGTGCGGGAGGTCGGACGGGTTGTCGGAGAAGCCGCGGCCGAAGAGGTCAAAGAGCATGACGCGGCAGCCCTTTTCCTGGACGAGGGCGTGGGCGAGCTTGGTCAGGGTGATGCAGGAGGTGCTGATGCCGTGGACGAAGAGGACTTTGTCTCCGGTCACGGGGCCCCATTCGTACACGCGGACGGAGCCATACTGGGTGGTGGTTGTTAGTCTTGGCTGCTGTGGATGGGGGGCGACGGCAAACTCACCGGTGTCTCGACATCCCGCGCGCCGGGGAAGTTGTCGGGCTTGTACTCGAGCTTGTCGAAGTCGTCTTGCGAGAGCTTGGGTAGCAGGCTCCGGAGCGGCGAGCGGGCTATCTTCGGCTGGGTTGGCCACAGGTAGCGGTGGAGGAGCGAGAGCGACACGGCGGTCGCGATGGCGGTGCCCGCTACGACGAGGCCAGTGTTGCCGCCGTCAAAATTCATGGCGTTGACAAGAACGATTGAATCAGAATGAATGAAGAGATCAGGATACAAGGTCTATTTGAAGAACGGTGGTTGCGCCAGGCAGAACATCGAACCAACAGAGTGAGAGGCACAATGGGCGCGTAGTTTGTCACGCTCACATGCCAACGCCAACCGCAGGCAGGCTGGACCCACGTGGCAATCAGGCACGGCTGACTCCCGAAGGCATGACCGGCCGAAGATAAGGTAGGCCGTCATGTCGTGGGACGGTCATGCCTTGCCTTCCCTTGCAATTATGATCAGGTGCGGGGAAGATACGGCAAGAGAAAGCGAATATTGCCTATTGCCTGCGATTGATTGTCTTGGGATGAGCTGGATCTCATGCCGGAAAGCGATACATATGGGACCTCGGCATAACTCCAATGTAAGCCAGGGTTAGGGCTGTAGGGAGTTTGGTTCTCTCACCAAGCAGCAACAGCCTTCCTCGAGTCTTGCTGCTAACGATGCAGAGACGAGAGACCCAAACACACAACCGAATGGAAAACTTGGGGGTGAAGCCTCAACAACACCTGATCGTACCTAGGGACGTATGGAATATTTCACTCCTCCGCACTGATACCGATACGGCGGCCCGAGCGTGCGCTCCACAGTGACCCGGCCCGTCTTGGCAGTCACGGGGCACCGGGTACCCGCACCCCGGGAGGCTGCATGCCCGGACATACTGGGCACCTAACGAAGTCAACGGCTCGTGCTACCCAGACTGAATCATTTATCGACTTGTCATTGTGTGGCATTCCACTTTTGTTGACAGGAGGAGTGTATCGTACAGAACTAAAATCAGAACCTCACCGGCTAACCCTCTCCACCACTCACCCGAAGAGGGGTAGGGCTGCGAGACCCTTAGGAGGGTTGATGAGGTTGAACTGGTGACCTCTTGGTCATGACCGAGAAACTCACCAAACGCTAGGTAGTGAGGGGGAAGAACACTGCAATGCCTGACGTGGCAATAATTTGACTGACATGTATCGGGTGTATCCAAGGTTGAAAGATGGTGAAAAGTAGACGTGCGCCGACAATACTGAAATAGTCGACAGAAGAACTGCCGGCAAGTCTCATACCAATCCACAACCATGAATTGTTTCCACAAAACGACGGCGATGCATGATGACTACAGCTTAAACACGGCCCCGAAGCTGAGAGAATCCAAGTTTTAAAATTGCCACCACAAAGGCAGCAGCAGCAATCAGGGGTATTATACAGCAATATGCCAGCACAGATAAAATCCAAACGAGAAACACCAAACGACACAGCTAAACAGAACGGGTGCCCCATGGCATGGGAATGGTCGGTGGCGCCTGTCTCGTCCCCTTACAACCAATCCAATCCAGAGTCGCTCTCCATGTGCAAAAAGCACCCAGTTCCGCCAAAGCCACACAGACAGACCCAAACACGCTCAACCCAAGCAACAACCCAAGCATTTATTAAACTTCTTTATTGAGTAGGGGCAGCGGGGGCCTCAGCGGGGCCCGCGGGCGCCTTGGACGACGAGTCCTTCTCGTTCGTCGGGGTGCCGGGCGCGCTGCTCCCGGCCTTGCTGCCCTGCTGCGTGCGGAGCATGGCGCTGTCGGCCAGTTCCTGGTGGCCGTCGATGCCGTGCTGGGGGATGACGACGGCGCCGTCCTGCTTGGGGTCCTTCTCGGCGGGGGTCCAGGCGAGGTAGTCACGGCGGACCTGTGTGAACGTGTTAGCTTCTGAGTGAAAATGGAGAACAGGAGGGAGGGAACAAGACATACCTCGACGTAGTCGTAAGCAAACTCGCCGTGCTGGTCGTCGTCCATGCCGAGGAGCTCGGCCTCGGACGAGGCGCGCAGGTGCAGGCCGGGGACCAGGTCGATGAGCTTGGCGATGATGGCCGTCATGACAAAGGTGTAGGCGGTCGAGGCGACGACGTAGGCGATCTGCACGTACAGCTGGCGCCAGTTCTGGTTGAGGAAGCCGCCCGTCGCCTCCATGTTGACGCCGTCGAGGCTGATGATGTAGTCGGCGGCGAAGAAGCCGTTGAAGATGAGGCCGACGATGCCGCCGACGGCGTGCTCGGCGAACACGTCCATGGTGTCGTCGATGCGGATCAGGAACTTGATCTTGGTGCTAAAGTTGCAAGCAACGCCCGCCACGACACCGAGGATGATGCTGGCCCAAGGGGTGATGACACCTGAAGCCGGGGTGGCGGCCACGAGGCCTGAAATGGTGCCCGAGCACCAGCCGACGAGCGACCACTTCTTGGCCAGGCGGAAATCGAGCAGGCACCACGTCATGGCAGCGAACATGGCCGTCAAGCAGCTGTTCCAGCACGCCATGGTGGCACGGAGGTTGGCGCCAAAGGCCGAGCCGCCGTTGAACCCGAGCCAGCCGAACCACAGCAGAATGGTGCCGAGGGTGATGAGCGAGATGTTGTGGGGCCGGAAGTTGAGCATCATCTTCTCGTTGCGGTGGCCGAGCACCCACGAGTAGGCCAGGGCCGAGACACCGGATCCGATCTCGACGGGGCCGCCGCCAGCGTAGTCGAGCACGCCGTACTGGAAGCCCCACCCGTTGGCACCCCAGGCCCAGTACGCGAGCGGGCAGTAGACGAGCGTGGCCCAGAAGAAGATGAAGACCATGGCGGGGATGACGCGGCCGCGTTCGGCCGTGGCTCCGATGACGAGGGCGGCCGTCACGGCGCAGAATTGCATCTGTAAAATCCCCCCTGTTAGCCCATCCCGTACACAACCATCTCTCGAGTCCATGCAACATGAACGGGCATCCGGCATACCTGGTAGAAGGAATACAGCAGCTCCGGGATGAGCGGCGATCCGGGGCTCGGTTCGCCCAGCGTGTTGCGCAGACCAAATTTGTCGAGATTCCCGATAAACCCGTTGGTGGCCGTGCTGCTCAGAGCCAGCGAATACCCCCAGAAGTACCACTGGAACACGACGACGCTGAAGGACATCATGACGACCCAGATTTGCGAGAGGGCCGACTTTCTCCGCGCGAGGCCCGAGTAGAGGAAGGCGATGCCGGGAATCATGAGCAGCACCATGGCCGAGGACACGATGATGTAGGCCTGGTCACCCGCATTGAAGGGCTCGTTGAGGTTGACCGGCTCCGGGACTTCCACTGCAGAGTAGCCATTGTGGTCAGTATTGTGTCTCGTGTTTTTTCTTGGTCGTTTTGAGATTCGCGGTGGTTGGCGGAAGCTTACTTTCGGCGTCGGACATGGCGGGCGACGTGGAGTCCTTGCGGACGGTTGTTGTGAGGTCTGGTGACGGGACTCTGCGCTTCTCTCAAGTGCAAGTCAATGTGTTGAGAGCCGCCGACACAGAGTGGCAGGCAACTGAAGCGGACAGGGGGGCAGGGGGGGGGGGTGGTCGTCGTTATGGCTGGATGCCGTCACAAAACCAGCCAAATCGAGAAAGACTGGAAAGCTGAGAAACCCTGTGGTCATTGATGAGGTGGGACAAGAGCGCAGGTATATAAAACGGCAGGCGCAAAGGGGGCGACCCTCGCGCTCCATCAACGCCCTATCTGTCCCGGACAGTGGGGAGCCGGGTTAGGTTCTGGGCGGTGTTCGGCAGGCGCAAGGAAGAAACCAAAGAACCTGACCCTGCAAGTCCCATGTCCCAGCTCCCTTGTACCATGTCCATGCAAGCTGCGGGTGCGGGCGTGGAGGCGAGTGCGTCGCCGGATAAGCAGCCCACACGGCGCCCAGCTCTTTCCGCGTGGGAGAAAGGCCATCTTCTGCCTGCCATTGGCCCGTTAGCTACCAATGTCGGAGCTGTGTGCGATAAAACTTGAAAGGCCATTCGGTAGCTTGTTTCACTCGTCGGCCGGATTCGCACGCGTAGCGAAACTCCAATCCCGCTCTTTGAAAATGGGGGAGCACTGCATTGGCGTTCATGCCCATTCCGCCCACCCGTCTGGGGTGACCTGAGCGTCTTATCCATACACAGCCGAGAACGGGCTAGCAGACCCTGATGGGTGGCGTTGCAGCAAGTGGGAGCCCCCACTCATGAGCCGGGCGACGCTACGACGGGAACTATACCGCGCCATGTATGTATCTGTACTGTGGTATTTTGCCGTTCTCGGCGGCAAAGGCAGAAGAAGGTCGCATGTCTGCCATTTCCAGGCCGACACCATCATCGAGAAGAACGCTGGCGCATCGAGAACATGCTATAGGCAAATATCCGGACTGCGTGACAATTCGCACCTTTGAGGCTCAGATCTTCAGATGACGGAATCGCCAAGATGTCAAGGCCCCCAACGCCGCGCTCAGGCCTGATATCAGAAAGTCTTTGTCTGACCACTGGAATTGCCCCATGATTTGCCAGCAAATTGTCACATGTGTACTCGAGATGCCAAGTCGTTTGTTTGATCGAAAGAGAGTCGGTCGCAAGAATGTGTAACACCATGGACAGCTCGATCTGGCATGCTCTGCTGACTGTTGGTACCCGTCTGGGTGGGGGGTCGCGGGCACACGAGCAGCTGCCGGTCGGGCTGAAGGCGTCAAGATCCTACCGCAGGAGGTACATTAGCCAAGCATGCAAAACATCCAGTGGCAGTCGAGGGATAGCGAGATGTGCAATTTCGCCCACGCCGCATTTGCATGGAGGTGGTCCGGCTTTGCGTCGAGGTGGTGTGAACCCTTCCCGGGACGTCTTGGATGACCAGGAGCGGAGCTCGCTCCATGTCGTCACCCGTCATTACAAACCCTACAAGCGTGTTCGTCCTGCACTGCCAGAGCTCCTTGGGATTCCTGGTGGAACAGGCGAGTGGTACCCGTTCCATAAGGCTTCGGCACCGCCGTCCGTACTCCGTAGCCGTATACCCCGTACACTTTCGGAAGAAATACTGTGTAACATTACTATGGAACGTTGGCGGTTCCAAGGACGCGGAAATCGAAGTTGCGGAGTGGAGGGGCGGGGCGGCAATGTCCCCACAAATTTGAAAGCCAAAGAAAAAGCTTGGCGATCGGTTCCTTATCTTCAGCCTTGGCACGCGCCAGAATTTCGACATCTCATGCCGCCCAATCGTACAAGTTCCGTGCGTTTACATGGCTGATAAAGCTGCAGTCTCTCAATCAGCCATGATCAAATCTCTTTGAAGCCCCAGATCCGACGACGGTGGGACATGACGGAAGTTTGAAGTCCAGAATCGTCCATGTTATACCCTGTCGGCAGTCTTGAGCTCGGGAGCCAAGGAGCCAGGCACCAAGACGGGAAGGCGTGGGGCCAAAGGTTTCTGTTACAAATTGTTTCTTGTGAGGCTCACTGACAGCCTTGCGTTCGTCCAGGCCGGGCCAGCTGGGCGAATCATGTTGAGCTTCCTTCTTATCTACGGACCCACTCTTGCTGTCTCAAGATCTTCGGTACGGAAGTATTCACGTCGCGTTTTTAGTATTACACAGTATCCGGTGGAGTCTTTGCAGGCCAGAAGACCAACATCATCTCTGATGAATCACGGAGCTGACTGACGGTTTTTATGAGTGGTCTGTCAAGCGTCAGCTTGTCCACCTGACTGCCCTATCGCATCGCAGACGAAGAAACCCTCTCGATTGTTCGACACTCGATCCAGAATTCGGGCAGGCACGGAATCAGTGATATCGACGGCAGATGTTGCCCGGCATGAGGTACATGTCAGTCTTTCCATCTCCATCTTCGATTCAAGCCCTGTCCCCGCTGGATTCACATCGGCTTTCGAGTTTCTAGCTGAAAATGATGCGCAGCAAGATGCGACTGATCAGAGCATTTGATGAGAGGATCGATGTCGCATGCTCCACAGCCGGCCGCACCTAGGTGATCCCTGCGCGCTATTCAGCTGAAGTCGGATGCCAACCCCGCCGAGCCCGCCAAGAGATATGGTCCTGATATGGAATCGGGAGCCAATGAGGACGCGCGGGCCTGAACAAAGCCGAATTGTCAGATTGCCATCCAAAAGGCTTGATAAGGCATTCAACGTCGCCGAGGCGCTTTCTCGCCCAGGCTGCTGAAAGCGCCTCGACGAGTCGATCTGCACACCCGATTGCTGAAAACAAAGGCCGCCTCGTGCTCGGCGGAAGTAGTCAGGCGCAAGCTTGGGGATACCAAGAGCTATTTATCTTTTGTTAGCTGTCATTGATCTCCCAGCCCGACGCGTTGTCCGAAGATACGGTTCAACCCGAACCCCACAGTCAGGTAATTAGTTCGCACATCTCCCCGGAGCGACCGGGGCCATCGCCGCCGAAACCTGCCAAGAGGCCAGAATACGGACTGCGAAAGGTCTCTCAATGAATGGAAGGCTGAGGTTTGTATCCAGAAATGATACCCTCTTCCATCACTCATCTTAACAGTCGGCGTCAACAGCCAGTATGCTCACCCGCTTTAACATCGAGCTTTCACGTCAAGACGTCCCATCACGACCACGACATTCCAGTTTCCAAGGGGAGATTACGACGCCGCAAGACATGAGATGATGGTGTGTGAAGTTGAGCACCACTTTCTCCTTCCTTCATTTGAAAGAAGCCTCTTTTATGTCTTGACCATGGGAAGGACATTAACCACAACGTACTGAGTACCTATGGAAGGACACGCAACTGACCATCACAACTGAATGCTTCCCCGAACCTCGGCGTGACAAACCCCTTTATCATCACAAGATTGCTACGCACCGAGCGTCACACATTGATCAGGGCCTGAGTCAGTCACCTACTGTCATGATGCAGGGAAGCTTCGGCCAGTCAGTCAGCCAGTCAGCATCCATCGTCATCGCCGGACTGAGAATTGGGATGCCGCGAGGTAGGTAGCAAGCTGCTGGTCATGGACGTCGGTGTCTCTCCAAACCACCCTTATGAGTATGCCATGAAGCTGGCCAGCCAGGCAGACGGACTCAGGTTGGTAGTCCAGACAAGTGTACCGGTCCGGCCCTCGTGCGGCGATGGCACACTACCAAGTGTGCCCATCGACCAGGCCTTGGAGTTACTCCGAGCTGTTCTTGGATGATATATTGCATTGTATAATACAATACAAGTAACAGTGGTTGAGGAGGATGGTCGAACACACCCTCTGCGTGTGGGACCGCCGTCCTCAACAGACTATGCACCTTTAAACGTGTCAGCTAGAGGTACTCGGATGGGATGCAGACAGGAAGTTCTCTCGGTGAAAGTGCCAGTCCCTGGTTGTACTACAGTACCCGGAGCATACCTGGCACCTCAAGAGTCAACTATCCAGGTGTATCTTCGAGCAACTACATCCAAATTCGACATGGCATGGAGCACTGTCTTTCGCCGCTACTATACTAGGTGCCTTGCCTAGCACATTTTGATCGTTACCACCCCGAACAGCGTTCGTAGAGTTCCAGCTTGATATGAGCAATACGGGCTTGTCTGGCGTGATTCAGGGGGTATGGCAGACTCTCGGTCACACATCAGCTTTACCACGCTTCGGAGAAACCAAGATGAAGAGGAAGGGGAAGAGGAAGAGGAAGAAAAAAAGGAGAGGAAGGGGAAGAGGAAGGGAAGAGGGAGTCGTCGATAATCATGACTCTACTCTACCTGGAACCATCTGAACACCAGACACTCACTCATAACAATAGAAGGAAGACCAAATCACATGCACACATACCAACAGGTCATACAAACTACACAAAGCCCAAAATCCGCTCGTTGTGAACTTCCTCGAGGTTGGGATAATAAGTCTAGAACCCATTTTTGTCTCGCCCTTGGCTGGCCCAAAGCCCCTCTCCGGAGCCCTAGCATCAGTCAGAGACTTTGGAACGAGAATCCGTCCCTGGCGAGCCACTCCCAGTCTGCACCATTCCCAATGCCTTTCTCGGAACTCAACGTCCTTCTCGGGATGGCACTTCGCTAGAGCTTGGGGTTTGTGGCGATTTAAGCCCAAGGGCCAGACAGAAAAGAAACCAGGAAGCAAAGTGTAGATAGAGTCAAATTCTCCCCTACCCTAGAGCCGCAATACCTGTCCCTAACCCCGACGCCAACCCCCCAGCCACGACCCAAAACCAAACGCCATGCTGGGCTGAGTAGCCAGCTCATGACCATGCCAACCATTACCCCTTCCCCTTCCTACCACGGGCAAAAAGACGGTTAACCCAGCGCCGCCGCCGCCACAACACCAGACGCAGGACTCAGAAAACCAACAAGTCCTCCTTATCCGCAGCCCTAGCGACATCGTACATGAGAATGGTATGATCCTTGTAGTGCAAAATGAGCCGATACACGACCAGCCCGGCGGCTCCCATCCCCGCGTTGTTCGGCCACAATTCCAGGCCCCTCCCAGCCCGGCTCGGGGCGGGCGACACGGCAACGCCGATGAGGGTGCACGTCGGCCGGCGTTTCTTGTCCTCGTCGGCCTTGCGCGGCAGCACACAGTCGACGCGGAACCCGTAGCGCACCCGGGTCAGGTGCAGCCTCTTGGCCGTCTTGGTCAGGGTGATGAGCGCGACCCGCCCCGTAGGCGAGCCCGCCACGACGAGGTTCAGCGCCGGCACGTGGAGGAGCATGCTGATGCGCTCCGAGTAGACCGGATGGAGGTCCCAGGGCATGGTGGTGGCCGGCCGCGTGTTGTTGGTGAGAAGGTACTTGCACTCGATGCAGGGCGCGTCCCGGTCAAAGGGCTGGAGCTCAATGTCCGTCGTCGACGTGCGGAGGAGGCAGTAGTCCTTGACAAGGTGGCTGGGCAGCCTCGCCTTAGAGAACTCTACCTGCCTTGTCCTGGTCACCCGGCTATTGGACAGATTGAAGAGCGACTGCTGGACTTTGCTGACATTGGGCTGCGTCTCACCGAAGCTGGGGACGATGCATCGGCTCAACTGCGGCTCGTCCGACATGTCGTCGATCCTCAGGTCCGGCCGCTTGCCTGAGAAAGGCGAGATGGAAAGCCACCGGTCTTCTTCCTGACCCGCCGCGATGGGATACAACAATTTGACCGTGTCGACTGGCTTGCTGGCGCTGCCGGGGGCATCATCCTCATCCATGACGCTGCTACTGTCCCATGCGTCGGAAAGATCGGACTCTTGACATTGATGCCGGGCAGCGTGCGCTCTCGGGTAGTCAATGCGCGGGCGACGATGGCGAAACACGGCCTCGGGATTGGAGGAGTACCCCTTGATGTAGTACAAACTGCACGTGGTATCCAGCCAGACCCTGTTCTCCTCGGATTTCGTGACGGCAATGACCTCACCCCCCGGCAGCCCCAGGGACTCGCGGATGGTTTTGGCCGGCTTGAAGTTGTCACACGGAAGCACCAGCACGCCCCAGCCCTTGTAACTGCGCTGTTGGTCAGCCCTCTGAGTTCGTTTTGACAAAGCCATGGGAAGATGCATACGCGTGCATCATCATCTGGTCCCTCACCACAGGATCCACCCATCGAATCGGCGTGGCACCGATCTTCCAGATATCGAGGAGCCATACGGTGCCAACGACATCAGTCGCGGCGACCTTTTCTGCTTCACCCGATTCGTCATCGATAAAGTCGAGGTTGGGCACGTTATGACCCGTCCGGCCTAGCGGAAGGATGATCCTCCACGTCCGTGTTCTGGACTGGAAGTGCCTCTGGAGCTGGAACGCCGTCTGGCCGCATTCGAGCACGGGCGAATCGTCCACCTCGGGCATTTTAAAGACGGCGCTCGTATGGCTAAGCGCGAAGGCAAAGATGGTGACTTCAAAAAGATTAGATCCAACGGCAATAAGCCGAGACTGCTCGTGGACGGCGAGCCCCCAAGCCGACCTGCCCACGTTCTCGTGGAAGAAGGGCCTCGGGTGTGGTGTGTGGCGTACTGGAAATGCCACAGGGCTCCGAGCTCTGTCGCTGTGCCCCCTGATGCAGCGGACGATGGCGTGAGTGTAGTACGCTATGACGTCGCCGTCGTCGTATGCGAGCAGGACAATCTCCGAGTCCCCGAGGTTCCCGACAATCATATGGTTGACCTGATGAGGAAAGCGCCGGTCCATGGCACCCCCGCAGTCTTGACCCAGCTTTGACGGTCGCGGTTGGAGGATAAGCGATGGAGACGGCAGGATCTGGGGCCCTGCCCTCCGTGGCTGGTAGACATAGACCCGGTCCTGGTATGCCGCGAAGTAGAGCTGCATTATGAGTCTCAGGTCAGCACACACCGCTACCATGACTGTCACCAAGCGAGATTTCGTACATTGTACTCCTGGGATAGGGCCGTGAGGTTGTGTCTCGTGGTTGCAATTCTGGGGAAGCCGTGCTGCGCGTGGTTTGGATCGGTCTCGAGCCCGTTATTGTTGTTGTTGTTGTTGTTGTTGTTGTTGTTGTTGTTGTTGTTGTTGTTGTTGTTGTTGTTGTTGTTGTTGTTGTTGTTGTTGTCCAAGCCCACCTCCCATTCATGGGGCTCCATGACCACAATTCCCCCGTCATTTTCCTCCTCCTCTTCCTCGTCATCATCATCTTCGTCGTCGTCGTCCTCCTCGTCGACACCCGCGTCATTCGCATGGTGTGTTTCGTACACAAACGCCTTGAGGTCGTCTAGCACATCGGGGCCGAACTGGGAAAGCCCAACCCAGGTCAGCGAATGATCATTCAAGCGCATGGTCAGCTGCGATCAACAGACAACCCTATATGCCCCCCGTGTGATGTCGATTCTAAAACGGGCAACCATAGGGTATCTCGGGGCGACTCTCGAGAGTACACGCACTCACCCTGTTCTCGGCAGTCTGGACAAAGCAGGTGGGGCTGACATAGAGCTCTTCGTAGGCTTCGGTGGCGCCCGCAGTCTCGGAGTCCATCGTCATGTTCCGTTGACCAATCCCACGATTGCCAGGAGATGGTGGAACATTGTTCGCCGAACAACCGAGGGGGGCCGAAGGATGCGGAGGGGTTATGAAGGTGTAGCAGGGAGGGTCGGAGCACGCACGGTGCTGTACCTGCTGACTCGGTTTGGTAGCGGATTCGGACGGAGGGCGGCAGTCATGCCACAGGTAGTTAGTAGTAGCTGACGTTGCTTGTGAGTAGCGCACGGATCCAAGTTGACGTTGGGAAATGAGCGAGCGTTTATGGTCGGAGCTTGGTGTTGGTGTTGAAGCCTCTCCGTATCGATAAGCGGGGAAGCAAGCTCCCGTCTCAGTGGTGCAGCTCTGTGCAGCGGGCGACGTCAGAGCTGCATTAGGCGGGGGCTGCAGTACGGAAACGTCAGGCAATAATACCACGCAATACCTCGCAGTACACGAAAGCCTTTGTATCAACAACTTGTTCCACACTCGAACAATCACTACACAGTAAGGTAGAACCACAAGTGTAGGTAATCAGCCAAGGATACTTCTACTCTAGGACCTGTAACGCCTGGTTGTGGTATCGAGGATGCGCAGCAACAAAAAGTGACTTGAAGCCCTACTCCGTACCAAACGCCCCAGCCGTTTATGCCCCGCCAACCCCTCATCCATCATGATGTCCCTGACAACGCCTAATAGGCCCGCAATGACTTCTTCAATGACATATCGTCGGACAATCGTGATGTTCAGGCAGAACGCTTTTGGATATCTCGGCCCAGAGCCGCGGCCGGTGCAGAGATGCCGACTCCACGCGAGCCGCAAAGGCAACATTCGTCTACCTATCTCCTGCCTGCCCGTATCAGCTCGGTCATGTCCTTCATCCTGTAGTCGAGCACCGGCGTGTCCCAGTCGTCCTCGAGGAGCGAGTACGTCTCCTCCTCGTTGTCCTTTGGCTTCCGTGGGTTGATTGCCCAGTACCCAAAGTCGGCATCGACGGCCTTGAGGTAGCGCAGCAGGTTCTGCCAGTAGTTGGCGTCGCCCTGCCCGGGCCTCCCCGGGGCTCCAAACTCGCCGACCCAGACGGGCGCGACGCCCCCCTCGACGAGATAGGCCCAGTTCTTGCGCATCGCCTGGACGAAGCTCGGGTACGTCCGCTTGGCATACCGCCCGCCCATGCTCCCCCACCCGCTCCACGAGTAGACGTGGGCCGAGTAGACGACGCGGTCCGGCACGTCCAGCACCACGGGCCGCCTGCCCACCCCGGAGAGGTCGTTCTGCGACTCGGTCCCGCCCACGATGACCAGCCAGTCCGGGTTCATCTTGAGCAGCCGGTTGCCCGCCCTCTCGGCGGCCGTCGCCCACCGGTCCCACGTCATGGTGCCCCACACGCCCCTCACCTCGTTCCTCAGGTCGGCCCCGACGACGAGGCTGTTGTTCACAAACCTCGCCATGACCTCCTCCCAGTGCCGGATCCAGTCCTCCTCGGTCTGCCGCACCCGGCACAGCATGGCCGGCAGGTGGTCGTTGGCCCAGCCGGCGTCGCACGGGTCGGCGCCGCAGCACCAGGCGGCGCTGGTGATGTGGTTGTTGACCACGACGGCGACGCCGCGCGCCGTCAACGCCTCGACGACGGCCGCCAGCACGTCCAGCGCGCGGCCGCCGACCAGGTCCCGGTTCGCGCTCAACAGGTGCGGCATGATGACCGGGTTGGCGACGACCAGCTCGTCCGAGTACGGCAGGCGCACCGAGTTGAACCCCATGGCGCGGATCGTGGCGGCGATGTCGTCGCGGTGGCGCACGTCCAGCCCGCCCGGCACGAAGAGCTCGTCCGAGGCGCCGTACCAGTTCACGCTGGCCAGCTTGAAGCGCGTGCCGTTGGCGTCGACAATGTCACGGCCCCTCGTGCGCAGCGGCAGGGTGTACCTCGGCGACGAGAGAAAGGTGTCGTCGAGCGGCGGCGGCAGGGGCCGCTGGGCGAAGAGGCGCGCTGCCGCGGTCGGGATCCATGGCGCCGAGAGGGCCGCTTCCGCCTTGTACGCGTAGACGACCGCTGCGCCCAGCAGGACGGCAAAGACGAAGAGTAACATTGGTGCGCGCCGGCGTTTGTAATCGGCGTGCGGCCGTGGTGGTGATGAAGCTGAGATCGGCAGGACTATTCGCTTCCTGCACGGAAGACAAAGCATGGCTGAAAACGGCCCGGCGCAGGGGGCCAGGGTCGAGTGGTTATGGTGGGGCGGGGGCAACTGCCGAGCTGAAACAGCAATGGAAGCTGCGCCAAGCGAGAAGGACAATGTGCGCCTTACAGGGCGTGATGGTAGGTATGTAAGAGATATTATATGACTTAGTATGATGAGAACGAGAGGAGCGGCGACAATAACAATTATTCCTGGCGACTGGCTGATGTGAGGTGAGCATTGACCGGCGGCAGACTCAGCATGGAACTGGAACAGCGAGCACCGTCCAGTCTCCATTAGAACCTGGAAGGCAGCTGCAGTCCTTCAACTCCTTCCACCGGGACGACATGTCTCCCCGAGCGATTGGCCGGGTCAGATATCTTAGCTCCTTATAAATACTCAACCCGACAGCCCGAACGGAAGCCTCGAGGTTTCCATGGCATCCGAAGCCCGAGGAACGAAGAAAAGACAAAAAAATCGTCGACCAACCTGGAAGCCCAGGGGAAAGAGCAAGGAACACCCGGATGCTCGCCGGGAAGGAAACAAGCCGCTTACTCAATGCCGATCGCGCGCTGCCAGGTGACTGCAGCGAGCCCAGTAAAGTGACTCCCCAACCTCCAGTAGAGTGACTCCCTTTCCTTTTTCGGCCACAGCCAAGCTGTTGCACAGTACATAACTCCAACCCCCAAAGAACGAGTGTTCAAGGTCACAGCGGCAATATCTACATTGCATTACACTTTTGAAAACTGCTAATGTCTGAAGTGTATTATAGTGTTTAAAGTGTGTTTCGTTTGATGCGCTCTACAAGGCGTGGCCTCGGCGATGTTGAAAGGTTTTGGGTGGGCGGCTACCTTCCCAAAAAGGAAAGCGAGTCACTCTACTGGAGGTTGGGTAGTCACTTTACTGGGCTCGCTGCAGTGGCTTTACTGCGGAATGGGTCCTCCGGCACGGACGGCTTCAGTCGGGGTCGAAGCTCCAGCTGAGTCCTGTGCAGTTCTTGGCGAACTTATTGGTTGTGTTGTAAGCCGCCGGTGTGTTGTGAGGAATGGTTTGTGAGTTGATGAATATTGCGCCTTTTGCAAACGGATTTAAATAAGGGAGCTTCTGAGAGACAGCAGGACATGCCTAGTATTTTGATAACTGAAAAGATTTGTAGCCGCCCTTCTAGCCATCCGTGAGCCTTTGTACTGTAATTTTGTACTGAAAAAAAAAGACAGAGAGTTTCGAAGGCGGTGGAGTGATCACCAGGTCCACCTCAAAAGCCGGCGCCGGCGTGCACCCGAGCCCGAACCGCAGCTTCCGGCCTTTCCCAGGCTTCCACTGTCTAATCGCGCTAGAAGTATCCAAAAATCATTCAAATCGCGCGCATCACGCCCGGGACCTTCGGATGTGACCGTCTTCTACCCTCGTCGCCGCCAATCAGCGCCCAATGGCGCTGATATCGGAGTACGTGAGGCTCCCGATATGAAAGTGCTCATATTCCCGGCGAGGCTGGGAACTTGAGTGTTCACGGTTCACAGGGGCCGAGGGCGGACCACGGCCGCGGGATGGTGCGCTTTCATCCCACCACACTCCACACATGCCGGCCTCCGGGATATAAACCCAGAGCATCGTCCGACGCAGGTTCTGACCTGGCCACCCCGTATCCAATCGCCAGGGATGGCGCCGCCCTGCCATTTGCGCCCACAGATTCCCCCGAGACTCCCGTACGCCAGCTAAACAAAACCCGAGTCTATCCCGTCCATAATATACAGCAGGTTCGACCGACTCTGCCTCAATCCGACCGCAAGCTGGGGCCAGCTGCTGCTAGCACCCGCCCCTGATTGAACGTCGTCGTATGTACATTGGCGGGGCGGGTTGAGCCTTCGGGGTCGTCGGATCCGATGCGTGGGTCGAACACCTGTCCGGTGAAATATCCGTCGGTGGCCCCTATCGCTGGGTTCGAACCGCTGAAAGGAACCAGAAAAAAAGATCCTCCCCAAAAATTGAGGCTTTTCGCGTGTCGTCATAACGGTCATATCCTGTTCATACCCAGCGGGTTGACATATCGTCCCTCCTGGGAAAACGGCGAGGGCGACCTCGCGTGGGTTTCTGTCGAGTCCCAGTGTACCGTCTGGGGCGGGCGCGGGCTCGAAAAGGATCTCGCGGGGGTGTGGTACCGGGCAGTGTTCCCGAAGTAGTCGGGGGTCCGGCGCCCGTCGCTGTTGGGCATGTGCATGTACTCATGGTTGACCGGGCTCCCCGTCAACCTCGCGTGCGTCGGGGAGATGGGAGTCACTGCGGAGGGTGTTACTGAATCGTCCATGGTCTTCCCGGTGTCCCGGGAGAGCATCTCGTACGAACGTGTGTCTTTCTTGAGATCGTCCAGCCGCGCATCGACTGAGACGAACTCCCTCTTGTTCCGATTCGAGGCCGAGGTGCACATGTCGAGCCAGCCGGTAACCATGGACCAGCGGCCGAGGAGGAGGATGCACCAAATGCCGTTCATCTAAGTCAAAGACCAAGTCAGCACGAGCGCGTTCCCGGCGGGCTGGGGGAACCTGGGGCTGGATTTACCGCTAATAGAAACAGAACGGCGCCGACCGTCGGCATGTTGACAGCGAGCGCGCTGGCCTCATTCAGACACGGCACCTTGTCACCACCATTGAGAAACAAGCACTTGATCCAGGGAAGCGCAATGTTCCCATCGGTCTTCACGGCCTCAAGCGTGTTGTCCTGGAAGACGAAGACGACCGAGAAGAAAATAACGTCGGTAATGATGATGAGAACGATGGCGATGCCTCTCCATTGCAGAGCAATGACGCGGCGCACACGGCGGTAGGCTTGCTTTGGCGTCATGGTCCGGATGCTGTTGCTGTACGAGGGCATGCCCGAGCCTTCAGTCGAGGCGCTGTTGTCGGAGAGCGAGGCGAGATAGACCTTGATGCAGTAGCCAAAGGTGGCGAATTGGATGATGATGGTCAAGCCGGCAAAGACCAGCAGGGGGATCCAGAGATCGGCGAGGCTGTTCTTGTGGTTGATGTGGCACGTTTCGCCGAATCGGAACGAGACGCCGCTGAAAAGAAAGGCGAGGGTGACACCAACGGCGGGAATGCCCCAGCCGGCTGCCTGCGAGAACCACATGAAGTTGCGCCCAACAACCACTTGCCAGCAGATCTGGAGGTGCATGGACAGGGCGCGCAAGAAGACCCAGAGGACGGCACCCCAGCCACCCAAGAGTAGGAAGAAGCCCGAAGTGGCACAAATGGGTGCCGTGTGCATCGAGTGTGGCGTGATGTCGTCGAAGCACTGGTCGGGATTTCCGGCGAGGGGAATGACAAAACCCAGCTGCCCAATTCTTTGATCAGTTTCTTGCTTGGTCGAGGCAGATGAAAACATCAAGACGGTGGGCGGCCAACCTACATTCATAGACATGATGGCTGCCGTCAGGCTGATGCTCAGATAGTGCCTGTAGGTCTTGTCGACGGGCAGCACGGCCCACGAGAGCAGGAGAAAGACACAGCAGACTGAGCTTACGACCGCCACCCAGTTCGCTGCCGTGCCCATGGTCTGGAAGCTATCCGGATACGCCCAGTCGGTCATGGGGCATGGTAGACAGCAGGTCACGCCCTCAAGCTCCATGCAGAGCCTGCCTTCCACGACTGCGTGCAGTGTCAGCAGCAATTGCTCTATTGGCGCGCCCAGCTCTGTTAACCACAAACTTACAGCCGCCATCTGTGTATGAGTGGTCCGAGATGAAGGGCGACGGGCAAAAAATCGTTTCGTTCGATGCCATTGTGATGGTTCTCGTTCCTTTCCGTTTGGGTTCGTGCCGTGTTATTGTCCTGCGAATCGATTCCCACCCAGACCACGCCGCAATTACTGCTCCCGCTCGCCCCGTCCGTCCGTCTGTCCTCACGCACTGCAGTAGGCCAGCTGCACGTTGGGGACGATTCGATTCCCGAGTCCGGTCCTCGATATCCAGCTCGAAGAGTTCGTCTCGGTTCAACGGCGTTTCGATGTCACAATGGGCGCCAGAGTCGGACGGTCGATTTGCACAGCTTCATGGACCCATTGGCGTTCTTTTGGGGTCCGCGGATTTAGATGTCGAGTCAGTGTCTCTGGCGCTTCTTTGGAACGGCGTCTGAGTCGGTATGTAAATGATCGTCCGTTGGTGTAGCAGCCGGGCGTGCCGACTCTCAAATCAAGGAGGGGCTTCGTGATGGTGCCGCTTAAGGTGAGAAGCGAACAGAGACGGAAGAAATCAAAACCAAAAACTGAGGAGAAGAGCAGTGGAGGAGGGGGTGTGGAACATTATGTACAATGGCTCCTCTCGAGATCTGCCGTGCCCTGGCTGTGTTGGAACTTGGGGGTGACCTGCGCTGGGGCGGCGCGCGGTGTGGCCAGGGACCGGGGGCGACAGGTTCGTCGCAACGGGCGGGACAAGAACACAGGCTGATCACGTTCTGCCATTTCGCAAGGTGGACCGACCAGAGAGACGGGGAATGTTTGGATGCGACTTTGGGCTTCCGCACTCGTCCAAATGGTGCAACTCTCCCGAGGTTGGACCCGCAAGCGCGGGCTCTCATTGGGGGGGCGAGACCCTCGAGAAAGATGGGCCGCGGCGCCAAGGGTCCAGGCGAGCGAGGCATGGTGGAGGGGCGGGCTGACGGGAGATGCCAAGACCTGCAGGAAGCGGCCGAGCTGTGGCAGCCACACCAAGATCCTGGCTGCCTGGGGCCCTCGATTTGGCGCTTGCCAAACGGAAATCTGGCACAGTGAAGAGAGCCACCACCGTGACTGCAGCCAAGGGGCTAGGGTGTCGCGCAGTCCGACATCATGTTTCCGCAAGAGAAAAACCAAGGACTGACGAGATCAACATAATCCTGGCCATTTGGGATCTTGCAGACACCTCGAGACAACCTTACGTTTCAAGGTACCTTTCCCACTGTGTACTGTAAGAAGATCTCACGCAATTCGGACTCCGCACTGACGGTTTATTGAATGGTGGCCGGGCCAGGAATGTCAAGCTACGCCGTGGTCCGTGGGAAGATCCCCAAGAAAGGCGTCCGTCCGTGCGGAACTCGAATATTGTCAGATCTTGCGATATCAAACACCCGCTAATCAGCCTCTATTTTCGCATATCCAACTGCGCTGGGTCGGCTCATGCGGGCGCGGCCGTCCGCGGCTGGCGACCTCGCGACCTTCATGCACCAGGAGGCTGTCGACCGCCACGGACCGGCCCTTGGGGGCTGAAGATGTTGGCCTGCCGCTTCCAGGCTGTCCCACGCCTTGTGTGTCGCCGAATCGAGAAACGGTCGAACCATGTCGCATCTCGGGCTTCGTCAGCTGGCTGAGCAAGAAACACGGTGCAACCTCCCCAGCGTTACGCTCTCGTTGCTCGCATCGTAGATGGACACTCTGTCGGCTGTGAATAACGGTGAGACGGTAGGCGAGCACAGGATCTGCCACGATCTGCCAACCGCTTACCTGAACAAGATTGGGGGACATCAACCGTGCGCGAGTTGAAGAAATCGGGTGGTTTCTTTCCCTACGGTTGTTGAAACACTTCCGAGTCCCAAAGCAAAGGCAGCACTTGTGGTGAGAAAGGAGTTTCTCGACGGCTTCGGAGTCCGGAGGCCAAGGCTCGCTTGTGTTGCAACAGTCGATCAGACGCACGTCACCTCTGCCAAAGGTGATGCTGTGAGGCCGCGGCCTCGAAAACTTGACATCTCGCCGTGCGATCGACCAACAAGCCGCGATTCTGGAACCTCGGTATCACAGGTAAAGTCTGCAGGTGGGTGACGGTATACTAATGTACTCGGGATTCGCCTCGATACCGACCACCGTGACCTCGCTGCTTGTGACACTGGCAGAGACGGGTCGGTGTTCATCCGTCACCCCCGTCCAATAGGCATTGTATTGATTGGCTTGATGTTCGTCCATCCAGCCCGTTGATGAAACAGCGTGCAGAGCGCACCACTCGACAAGCCCTATCACCGATTTCAAGACTCCAAACGCTTGGTCACGCCACCAACACCTGCGATGCACTCCCAGACCCAGCAACGCAGATCCCGCTTGGCCTTCGTGGCTGGGAGAAGTCACTATTGGGTTTCTGCCCTCCGTGCCAAATGTGTCCCGTGCTTGCCATGCTCCTAGCGACAGTGCCGTCCAAATTTACACACCGGGCGCACGTTCTAGGCTGTTGGTAAGCATGGAGAGCTCCGTAGGATATCACAAATTGGGATGTCATAGTAGGGGATAGCCTGGAAAGATATTAAAGACAGAGTGAAGGTACGAAGTACGGATGTTGGTACTCCGTGAGAATGCTTGGGTGTCGCACGGAGCCAAGTCCCTCGACGGCATTCGCATTGCGGGGTCGGGCTAACGTCGGTTGTATGGGCCTCACCCCGCTGAGAATTCCCCCCTCAAACATACAGCACCTACACGGCATGTGCCATTCACACAAGACATTGCTCAGCTTCGTCCGATTTGTGTGAAGCCGGACGAAACAGTAATGAAATCGATCTCCGCATCATCTGGGTCTCACGTAAGATATTAGTTCGGACGTCCGCAACCCCCATTTCTCACCAGGTGGCTTCAGCTTCCGTTGTTCCCCCGATTCCCCGAAGCCACCACCGAGTAGTTAAGTATCTTTTTTTTCCAAGTACGGATACCGGTTCGTTCAAAATTCACACGATCTTGTCTTATACTGCGTACACAGAGTGCATTTGAGGAATAAACAACCAGGAGATTTGTTGGGAAGAGTGCCAATGGAGCCTCGGTAATCGGCCCGCAGCCGCTTGGTGCGACACAAAAAGGCTGATCATTGAGGCGCAACATCCGAGACAGAACCGCTCAACCGTGTCCCGGGGGAACTGGCGTCCACAAGAGCTGCCCAAAGTCCAGTGTCCGACACGGTTACCGACAACAACTGGCAGAAGCGAGGCCGCCAAGGTATGCAACTAATGACCTCGCATTAACCGAGGCGGAATACCTCAACTAACCTGCAACAAGGACGCGACGATGTCTACACACTCAGTACGGAGTACAGGTCCTTCAACTATACGGGTAAAGGCAAGTGATTCGCTACCCGCCCGGCGATACTTCAAACATACCCGAACGCAGATGAGCTGGCTGGTTGGCAGACACTTGTTCAACCTCTGCTTATTCCGCTGTCGACAGAACAGGCCGCGATCCTCTTACAAGACGCTTCTCGAATGAAGCAAGCCTGACGCACCATCCGAGGCGTCGTCCAGGCGTCGTCGAGGCGTCTTTCTGACGCCGATCCGGAGGCGGCCGACGGGCCGCCGGTGCCATGCCAGCCTTTCACCAGCCACGCAATCTCCAGGTTCCCTGCCTTCCAGGGCACTCGCTCCAGAATTCTAGAAGACGGAGAGAACACCACCGCCCGAACAAACCCCTGACCCAGCAGGTCGGCAAACCCAAGCGAGCAGCCCTTCCCGTCGTCGCCTGGCCCAACAACCCTGCAAACTTGTCTTCTCGCTTCTTTTGCAACGTCTTTCTTTCCATGGCAGGGGAAGAGCCTGCGATCGTTGACTCTGTGGATTGATATGAAAAAGAAGCGACGCGAAATCTTAAAGTCCCCACATAAGCTGCAGGAACACCATGTCTGCATGACTACGGCTAATATTATGTTGGGCTGACGACAACCAACAAGCAGAGTATCATGCAACCCAAGAATTGGAGATGCGTACAAGGGACGGAGGAGGCGCTGCAACGGTTCAAAGTCTCAGCCAACGAGCTCCAAAAATGCACACAGCCCACGATCGTTCGATCGGTCGAACCTCGTCTCGGCGGATCAGAATCTCCATACTCCAGAGGCAGTCCACCCACCATACCGCCAACACCATCTGCTCTGGGTTTCGTCGCCGTTGAAGGCAAAAGTGAGGCATTGACAGGGCCCTCGCGATGCCTTGACACAGACGATCTCTCTGGTTGTCGTTGAAAAGGGGTTCCTGCGTGGACACACTCACACAGTACACGGTATGCCAATTTCGTGATGTTGGAAGTAGAGTCGCATTGCATCTGGTTCCTGCAGACGGCACCAAATTCCCACCAGTCCCCAGACGCGTCGCGGGTCGACTCCGAAACCGAGTAAAATGGAGCCAAGGGTTCGCCACAGGGGGATGGAAAAGAAGGGTGGAGCGCCCTTCACGACAACTGATTTGAGGCAGACACAGCACAGCAATGATGATTTGAGCTGGGCCGGTTGAACGGGCAGATTCATCATCACCATCGACAATGTCCTTGCCTTCATGACAACTCGGGGTCTATCCACTGTGTATCAAACTTGTTGGATATCTCTAACCCAAAGCCGAATATCCCTCTTTGGCCCGAGATTGGGCACAACCCAAGACGGACCCCTTTGCCGTTCTCTGGGCAAAATTGCCCGACTCAGCAACGTCAGAATCCGACACCGACGAAGCCTGCAGAACCGACAGAAATGACACCCCGGGGACGGGAGGGCGCTAAACCAGCTTCCGGCTCCATCTCCGGTGCATACTGCGGTAGGGCAAGCCACTCAAGCAGGGGAAAGACAGTCTCATCGTCGCATCCAGATCATTTCACAACGCCTTTCGAAATTCCACGCCTTCTCCCTTTCTTGGCTCTCCGTCAGGATCCCGATTGCCGCGTGGGCATCGCGATGCTGGGTGTACCGTGTGGAGCTAGTGGTTCTTACTGTGCTGACGGAGACGCAAGGCTGGGAGAACTCCACTCACTTGAGACA
The DNA here is from genome assembly GCA_033575675.1 of Parathielavia hyrcaniae. NCBI lineage: Eukaryota > Fungi > Ascomycota > Sordariomycetes > Sordariales > Chaetomiaceae > Parathielavia > Parathielavia hyrcaniae. The sequence continues at coordinate 39,508 of MU863673.1, read as the reverse complement.
AGGGAGACACGATATTTTTCAGGTTCCATGTCAAGAAACGAACCGCCGGGTTTGTTTTGGTATCGTCAATGGGGGCTGTTGGGGATACGGACTCCGGTCCTATATCGATCAATGAATTGCCCTATCTTCGGTTTCGTTCTTGTTCTCCACAGACAAGCTGCCATTGTCAAGCCGAAAGTCTGGTAGGACTGGAACGTGGAGGGGGGTGAAGGAACCAGGGAGATGGCGCCTTCTGTGTTCGGTGGAAAGTTGACTTCCAAATGTGGAAGCTGTGCTGACACGCGGGGGCAATCTCTCACTTCCAGGTTTTTGACGTTAACGTTACGAAAACCGAGTACCTGTTCCTCGCTTTTCCCGGGTCCATGACTATTGGTGGGCAACATCGCATGCTTGCTTGTTGGTCGCCGCGTCTTGTTGGACGTCTCGGTCGATGGACAGCAAATTTCGGGGTTGCTACCCGCTTAGTGGCTTCTTGAGGCTTAAGAATGGTTCAGGTGTGTTCTGCTACCCTACCGGATGCACCATCCGGCAGGAAGGAACAAACTCGAATGCAGCCCTTACACAATAAGGTAGGTTGTGGGAGATGGATGTTGGCAAGCCTTGGGCCCGGATACGGCGGAGACAGACTGGACGTCGCAGGTCGGCTGTTCATTTCTCCCATTGCGCCCTGCAGTCATCAATGCCCGCTTCAACTGCATGTTCGCTTCGCCGGGCAAGTACGGATACCAAGACGGCCGCCGGTGACAGCCCGCCAGCCTCATGGGCATTATCCCGAAGGTCGGCTCATGTTTTCGCGGCTGAGAGATCGCAAAGCGAGCCACATTTTGGTCAGGTACTGGACAGTTTGCACTGACGCCTGGCTTTAATGTATACTTGTACGTAGTTGGGTCAGGACGATGAACTTGTTGCTTTGTGATACTGCTATTGTTGTGATCCCTTCGACGTGTGACTGAGAGAAGCCATGTCAATGCAGCAATCAAGTCACTCCCTGGGAGCTCAGGCTCGCATTGACGTACGGATAACGTTACATCTTCACTTGGCGGACGGCAGAGACGTCGCATCCATCGCCTGGATATCCGGGCGAGCCGTTGTTGAACGTCTGGGGAATCCAGGAAAGTTGGTAGACTCTCAACCTTACTGCGCATCTACTTTTGACAGCCTACTCCTTATGAGAGGCACGCGGCACGGGACGGAAGCCAGGAGACGGCCCGGCGATGGAGTGAAAGGGTATGGTTCACAAGCCGTGCCTGTTGGTGGCGTAGATGCACAGTTGCCACCTGCGAAGCACAATGCCGAGGTCTACCGGCCTGCATCTGCTACCTATTTGGACTTCAGACCTCGGCTGAGGAAGGGTGAGAAGGGATGCGAATGACATGATGGGATGACGAGAGCTTCAACAAGTACTTATCACTCAAAAGAGTCGATATCTAAAGTACTGTGCCCTAACACATGCGTTTACGTGGATTAAGCGTGCCGTCTTCACGAGGCAACTTCCATCTGCACTTGAGGCTGGTAAATCACGTTCTAGAGCCTTAGGTAGATATGCCTGAGGGAAGAGCCTTTTCCAGCATACACGGGCAGTGCCACGAGGAAAACGTCAGGTTCCTAATGATGTGAGATTGTTCGGGATGAGCCTGCTGAGGCAGGATACTCGACACTGCAGGATAAAAGGAACCCTCCGCTCTGCGCCAGACTAACCCCGTGAAGTCCACAAGCACACAACTGTTGCCCCTATTATTTATCTTTGCTCTTGTTGCACCCCCTGAGCCTCCGCCCAGCACACAAGTCCCGGATGGCAACCGCCGCTTGAAGAGAGTCGAGTGATGATATCGGCCGAGTAACTTCCTCCCCATTCCACATCCAACACACAGTCGCGACTTCTATGTTTTGTCATTGTTGACATGACAGTCTATAATGGGAAGGAACATCGGTAAGACCGTGGGAGACGGGAAGGCGCGAAAGTCTATAACCCCCCCCTTTCATTTTCATCCTCAGAATCTCTTCTGCATTCACACATCTCAATCACACGAACTCAGGTTGTGTCATCACATAGACTCCGTGGGAGATTTCCCCCATTGTCACAGTTTTCAGCATACCGTCAAACTCAAGATCGGTCTGGTCCAGTACAAGTTGCAGACTGACGGAGTTCATAGCAGGCTCGGGCCCTGAGAAAGATGGTTCATGACTAGATACATGTTTACGTGTGACTTGTCTTCGGTTTTGCGTCTCGACATGCTCACACAACAATTGCTCGGGCGTTGCTACGATCATTGGTGACCTGGAAAATGGCAAGAAGGCATGTTCGGGGAGACATCAGACGGCAGAAAAGAGGCGCGGGGAGGTGTTAGGAACTCTTTTGTGTATTATCAAAGTTCAAAGATCGAACGAACGAAACACACCATGACTCGTATCATCGATGACGCTGGCATGTCCTGGACGTTACTGCGGCTAGAATGGTCGTCAACAATGCGGTGGAGCCCTTGGTGACGGAGGCATATCATGGTATACCGTGTTGCCCAAGTTGCACGGCTTTGTAAAACCCGCCATACCTGTAAAGACAGACACATATTTATATATCGGGTCCTCAAGTCCTCGAGCTTGAGACGTAAACACGCAACAAGTCCATAGCGAAAAAGGCGGACCTCCACGAACGGGGACTTTTCTACTCACACAAACAAGCCGTTGATATCTAGCTCAGGACTAAGTAATAAGCCGCTCGTCTTCACGAATGGCTCACAGAAATAAGCTACTTGGAAAGGCAGGAGCTGTAGATATCCAGCTTAGACGGTAGGAGCGTCTCGATTTTGAGCGGCTCTTAGCCTCGAGCCAGCAACCAACCGTTAATCAACAGCTCAATGTGCAATAAACAGTTGAGGGTAACGAGCGGGGAGACATTGGCTTATGCCCTCGAGCCGTTTGAGCGTTTGAGACTCGGGTGTGCGCAGCTAAGGTCCCACCGGGGAACGTTGAGATTTACGTCATCCAGGAAAGGTGAAGTACAGCTGGAAGGGTAGATGGGCATGGCTCGCATGCCACTTACGGTAGTCAGTCCTCCGACAGATGGCTTCGGGGACGTAACCAACTCAAAGATCGGTGGCCAGGGAGTTCGGTCAACATTGACACTTCTACTTCCTGGTGTGGGTGCCATCTACAACACCACGTCTGCGTTGACCCGGAGGCAGCCAGTACCCCATTTCAAGATTGGCACATGGACATTGCTGGTACGGGTCCCGGGGAAGATCTGATCCTCTGGCGCGCAATGGAAAAGTGGCACGCCGAAATCTGAGAACCTTGAACTCGGCCTCGCTTGGAGAAGTCGAGTTTACTGTGGGCCTAGAGATAAACACCATCCTCACTCCCACACTCAGGTCTCTCCAAACAGTGACGACGCCCATACCTTGGGTTCCCAAATTAACACATTCAGCCCGGGCAGATCCAGGCCAAACTGGTACCTGCTTCGGTCCTCTTCAACTCGATGAAGGGAGGGCCAAAAGGGCGTGGGTATTTCCGGTCTCGACTTTAGGATGAGCCCACATGCTTCATCGTCAATTAACTGGTGCGGAAGTGTGGCAAGACTCGGAGCAGATATCAGCAAGCTCGGAAGGTCGGTAGGCAGAACTGCCATTGAGGATGGGGCGTTAATGCCGGATCACTGTTGAGCTCGTTCATCCTCTGCATTGGGAGCTCGTAGGGTGGGAACTGGGAAGCTCCGGAATCTCGAGAGGATGGAAAAGACCGTGAGAGATGGAATGAAGACGAGGGTGGGGGGGCTTATAATATTTCGTGCCTTCCTCAGGAGCCACATGAATCACGGGCAGGCCACGTTCCTCCCCTCAGCACAATTCGCAGCAGTCAGGTAACTGCCCGATCCGGTGCTCTCCCACGCACTCAAAATGCTCCGCGTTGAATCCCCATCAGTTGCTTCATTCGTTCTGTAAGGCAGTAATAAGTGGTACATGACCGGGACTCTGCCCAAAGGTCGTCTCAACCCATCACTCCCTCAGGCCTCTGCAAGCACAATGACTTATTCACTTTTAAGACTGTGGAAAGAGCACATGATCAGATACAGAAAAAATCTTGTAAGTTGCCAGGGTCTTGTCCACCTTGCAGCCGACTTCGACGACACAGTCTTCCTACATCCCCATGCCGCCGTTCCAATACAAGCCAGCGTAGAACAAGCGAGATGGGCTCAGAAGTAGCCTCAAAAGGGCAACAACGCTCGATTCTGACGAATATAGAAGTGCACAACGACACTCACCTGCGTCCATCTCCAGTCTTTTGTGGCGCGAGACGAAGCAGTGTGACGACGGCTTCTTCGCCCAGGGCAGATCATAATCATTCACTGCCTTGAGTGAGCTCACCAAGCACCTATATTACGGTGTAATAATAACAATACCATTTTCCAGTGAGGGCAGACACACACATACACACACACCATGGCATTCTCAGCTCGACGAGACGGTGAGAAAAAAGGGCTCACCGCTGGTTCCAGTCCAATGGAGTGGGTTCCCAACTTTCCCAGCCACCTCCGCTTTCCCAGCTGGCTGGACCGATCGAGCTACATGCATGAGCTGCATGATACGCATGCATGCTCTTCTGTGTAGATCGGCGGCGCCTAGGCCCTTGAAGATACCGTTGTATCTCAACCAAGTGAGCGAAAACTTGCAGGGAAAACCCCCTGTCTGATTGGCAGTGCTCCCTGCTTTCCGCCCCGCAGCCACTCAAAGGCCCCTGCAAGTTTTCGCTCACTTGGTTGAGATAAGACGGTATTGACTCTCGCTTGTTCGTCTGCTGCCGCGACAAAGAGCCTCAGAGGCTCACAGACGAGGGAGGGAGGGAGGGGTCTCTGTAGACGGAGAAAGGCTGATGTCATAATTTATACCTAGTACCTCATTCGTACTTTCAGCTGAAGACCGCAGTATGTGGCTTGAGAAAACAGAATGACCTTGAAACCAGAAACGAGCGAGCAAGAGGTGAAATTCCATTCCCATGCCAAAGCAAAAGGCGGAATGAAAGTTGCAAAACGCCACACTCTCTGGGGTGACAGAACAAGACGACACACTTGTTGCAGGCATGAATAGGCGTGCCACATGATGCGAGAGCTAAAGGTTGTGGTGTCGTCTCAAGTGGGGTTTGCCGTGTTTGCTAACAGTTAACAGCTTAGCCCGGGGGCGCCCCAACCTGGAAAGACCAAAATCGGCTCCACTCCGGTCCGGCCGGGGGGATTTGTGAACCCCTCCCGAGTGGCCCACAATTCACACCCCGATCGGCCACCCGTCAGCTCGCCCCGCGTGAGAGCCGAGAGATCAGCGTGGCCCTGGGTTTATCTCGATGTCTTGCGCCATATGATTTAAGGTTAGAGATAGAGTGATTGAGTGATAATACAGGAACTACCGGTATTTGTATCTTGATGAGCTTGACGCAATTATTGTTTGTTTGTGGTGGCTTGCATGCAGCAGAAACCGCAACTCAACGGTTCACCAGTGCGCGCCGGTACCGGGGTCGACCGCGGTGCTGGGTCGCGGGAAGCAGCCGACTACTCCATATCCGACCAAGCTAGCACTAACTACTGCGCAATACCCCTACCACAACGCAGCCGACCCAAGATCTGGCTGACCCAGCGGTGGACCCCAAACATGCTTCTTTCCTGCACCTGCTTCTAAACGCGGTATAGGCGACCGCTTATCAGATCCCCAACCATCTTAGCTTGTCCCATTCTCCCACGAGGATCGGACCCTTCTTGACTCTCTGAGAACTCACCAGGTTACCAAACCAAGGTTGTTGTTGTTGCTGCTGGCGGTGTTGTACCGAAACAGGTCGATTAGGTAGGTAGGTTCCTGTTGAGACCAAACTCAGGCCCACGAGAAACCAAGTCCTACAGCCATACCATACCGTACATACATGGGGAATCCAAGACGAAGAGAAAGAAGCCCGATACTTTCTTACAGCGTACGCAACCCGCCAGATGCAAACTCCCGTATGTGACCGTTCCGTTTCCGTTTCCCGTCGGCCAATTACCCCCCTCCCCCCTTTTCGCCATAGAACCATCATGTGTCTGTCTAAACCAAATGATATTACATGCCCGATCCACTGTCTCCCTGTTTTGTACTCCTTCCAATGCCCAATCTTTTTTATCTTTCGAGAACGCCGCCGCACATGCAAAGGGGGGGGGATAAAAGGGGCGGAAGAAAAGTACAGGCGTGATCGAGGAAGGTGATTCCGAACCAGGGTTCGACTCTCGTCGTCCAGAGTCAATTGGGGTGCATGCGCATCGGGAAAAAGTGGTGAGGCATCGGCTCCACGTGCCACTGCCTGACGCCCTGCTTCTTGAACGCCTCATCCCACTCGGGGGCAAGCTCGCGGGGGATGGGCCACCCGTGCTCGGCGCTGCGGAGCCGCACGCGTACCAGGTGGCGCTTTTCCGTCGCCCCTTGTCCGTTGGCGAAGCCCTCGCGGCGATGGAGGACGGCCAGGTTGTTGATGAAGTGCATATCGCCCGCCTGCGTCTGGATCTCGAGCTGCGTGGCCTGCGCAACGGCTTCAATGGCGTCTAATGCCTCGACTTGGCGGGCCGTCAGGGCGGGCAGGTGCTGAGGTCGAGGATGAGCCGCGCTGCCCATGAGAGCGGCACGACCAAAGTTCATGATTAGTTTCGAGTCCTGGTAAAAGATGACGGGGCGGCAGTGGAATCGAGGCCTAGAGACGGCAGCTGCTAGTCAGACTCGAAGCTCATGTTTATGGGGGTGGGTGCCCAGTCCGCAACATACATGGAAAATGGCCAGTCGGCGCGAGCCAACGTACGGATCACATCGGGGCGCGTGGCAGCCAGAACATTGTAGACGGTATACGCCGAGGCAATGATGCACTTGCCGCCGGCCGCAGCAGTGCTGCGAGTTAACCACCCGACAACATCGCCGGCCTCTTCGTTGTGGAAGCTCTGACATTTCGGCTGATCAGTCTTCACGTGTGCGGGAAACCAACAGAATGGGCAAACTCACAATGGCCTTGGTCGAGTGGCGGTGATGCTCGGCCATTTGCTTGGTGCTGTCGTCGGCAAAGATATGAACTGCCCCTCTACCGTCAGCAGGCGCCCAGCTTCATAGAGACAAGGGCAATAGCACTGACCGAGCATGTTGCCACGCTTGTCCTGCCGGCCTCGCTGCTCGGCGATGTACGACTGCACGCCGAGGTAGGCCAGAGTCAAGTCCTCAACCGAGTACGACGCTGGGTCAAGTCCCCGGATAACACAAAAGCCCCTGCCGCTGTGAACGTCACGGCTGAGTGCCCGGAGTTTCGGGCCCAGAGTCTTCAGCGGAAAGCTGGAGGGTTCCACAAGGTCCCCATCTTGATCGAGAGCTACCCAACGGGATTAGCAAAGAGGAACAGCAAGCCTCTTGGTATCAAGACCCTTGGTGAGCACTTACATTTGTAGTACTCGCTAGCAGCCCTGATCTCGGCGTGATCAGTGTCGTCTATTTTCAGGATGTGCTCGGATGTCTGGTTGAGGTCGGAACCATTCCAGGCCAGCTTATCGGGCAAATGGGCCGGGAGGCCGGCGGGAAGGGCGAGAGCGTCAGCGTTGGCTTTGGTACGTAACGCCAGGCTGAGGGCGCCCACGACCGGGACGGCGGCCGCAGCGAGGACCGGTCCTGCGGCGACGGGGGACATGGTGACAGTGAGGTTTCTATTTGCAGATTAGAGACTTGCACTGTTGTCTGCTGACCGGTAAACCGATGCAACCATGGTTCGATGGCTGCCGGGCATGAACATCTAGGGTGGTAGTAGACCGAGCAGAGAACGGGGACATACCTCGAATAAGGAGATATCACCCATCGAGAAGGCGGCGGCTGTGGGTGTGCTGTAACACACGGGGTTTTGTCCCCCGTAGGAGTCGATGGCCTTGCTAGACGCAGCAAATAAAGCAAGCGTGACGACTCAAGGCGGAATGAGAACCGCGGCCACGATGCCACATGGCTTTCCAGACCAGGACGACTGACTTATCTAGAAGGGCGGCCAAAAGAAACCATTCAAGCAGTAATCTTCCGTTGTGGCTCACGGATAGCCAGATTTCATCAGACATCCGACTGTGCGACAGAAATTGTCTGCTAGTATCCTGCTGTCCTTATAGCCCGGGTGTGACACTGAAGAGTAGCGGGTGCCTGCAAGAGCTAGCTTGGAGGCTGCCGTCTAGTGCTGTGTACACCCGGCCGCTTCTCCAGCGAAAGACGGATACACAGTAGGGGACAAGGTGAAGGGTTCCGGGTCGAAGTCACAAAAGACGGGGAGGTACCCGAGGGAGGGATCAACGGAGGCAGACAAAGAAAGGCCCCCCGAACTAAACCCTGAATAAGGACGGCAAACACCGCGGTGGGTTTGCACCTGTTGGCGTCAGAGGTGTGCCACTTGGATCGTCCTGAATCTGCAAGGCGCAGAAGGAGGCAAGAATCAGGGATGCCAGTGTCGGAGTGCAGGTGTAGATGGTCTAGACCGAGGAGGGAGTTCCAAGGCTGGCGACTTAAGCAAGTTATCTTGAGAGCATGGTGGACAGTACTAGCCATGCAGCATGTGCCGGTAGCGCAGAAATAGGGTGTGTAATGTGGGTACATGTCGACGACACAAATAACGAGGGTACCATGCAGAAGAGAGGGCATGGGTTATCCAGTAGACTTGGGGAGCTGCAAACGGCAGAAAGCTGCCATGACGGGGTGTATTTGGAAGCTCTAGCAAGCGGTGAACACGAACGGCCCGGGAACGGGAAATCCGTAACACACCTGGCAAAAGCAGGACGGGCTCTGTGGAACACTGCCATCACCGAGGTCGGGCGAGAATGGACATCGAGGAACACGCCAGTATGGGGATGGCCTGATGAACTTGCAAGTGTCAAGCGTCCGGTTGGATCGAGCTTGCAGGCCAGGCCGATACGCAGCACTTATGCTCCCAGGTACGAGGCACGAGGTACGAGGCACGGATATGAAAAACAGCAGGAAGAGACTCGGAGCAGAAAGAAAAGCAAACGGCCAAGAAACCGGGTGAGCAGGGTGGACCGGAGATATGCAAGGAAAAACGGGGGAGAGTAACAAGGTATTGACACACCGCAAGCCTCATATCGTCGCTTTTGCTTGCGGGATCTGATCTCGGCGTGCCGACGGGACGGGAAGGATTTTTTTCCAGATTTGTTGCTGCAGGCACGTTTGTTGGAGGACGACACCGCAAAGTTTCGGCAGGCTTGCTCGTGTGCTTGCGGCTGGCCAGGTTGGTGCTCCGCGAGACTTCGGGGTAACTAGCCCTCCCCCTCCGGACGCCGAAAGGAAGCCGGAGGATTCCATTCCAGGTTGTGTGTCTTTGACGGTGGAAATCAATGTGCTCCCGCAGAGGTGGTCAACCGCATCCATCGGCGGTGCCGTTGCCCGATCCCGAGGCGGAAACAAAGTGTAAAACAATCCAATTGCCGTTGGAAAATTGAAACCGGTCTGCCGCGTGGCTTGAGCCGGTGAGAAAAGAAGAAAAGAGGAAAACGGGAGGGGGACGAAAACGACACCTCAGATGGCCCGGGTCGCGTCCCGGACTGTCTGCCGTCATCCGCGATGCAGTCCGGTCCCATCCAAAGCAGGAGAGATCGGACCCGATCAAATGAGAGATCTGATCTGTGTTGCCATTCCGTAGGGGCAGCGCCTTGGTCCTGGGACCATGCCGCCATGCTAGTCTCGGGAGCTGGTGGAGCACAATAAACTGGAGATCTGCATGCAGATTGCACCGGGCACATGGCGCCCTTCCGCGATTGGCTGCTGACATCGAAATGGCGAGCTGTGCAGCGCGCCATTGGGATTGTGAAAATGCGCTTGTTTGTGTCTGCTCTTGGCGGGTCCCAAATCACCCATGCAGCGAGACTACAGTGGGCGGGAAAAGCCCGGGAATGTGTGTTGGGCGTTCAAATTCTCCCCAGGCGAGTTGAACAGCTTGTACAATAGTACCGTGACCCGTCTAGATGATGCCGTGTTGAGCCACACGTATTGTATTGTACCTGCCCCAAATATGCTCTGCCAGTGGTGTCAATAGGGAAGCACTGGCTCTTCCTTCCTCTTCTAGTCGAGGACCTGTCAGCTGCCACCCAAACCCAATCAACTCTAGGACGATTTGTCCGATAAACTCCGGCCATCCTGTAAACCCCAGTCCAGGCGCCCTTTCCCAAGAACTGGTCGACTCGAAAACCCCATCCCGGGCTTCTCTTTCTGTACACCTGCATGCCCCGCGATCCACACCCCCCTTCCTTCGGGGCAATGGGCCAAGATGAAGATGGTCAGCTGGCATGATAAGTCCCAAGTGGCCGCCCAATGAGCACACCCTAGGCCATGGTCCTGGGCTGCCAGTTGTGCTCAAAGAGCTGGCTTAGATAATAGAACTCGTTCTCGTATTCATCGTGGGCCCAGAGGGTTTTCCATTCGCTTCCTGCCACAACGCTTGTCAGAGACGCTCCTCTGCTCGACACATACCAAAGGTACCAAGGGCCTACTCACTGCGCTTCGCGACCCAACGCCTGGTCCGATGTACGAACAAAATTTCGTCCTCGTCGAGCTCCGCCAACGTCTGGAGATCTTGGTCCTTGCATTCGGGCGAGAACGGGTAGATGGCCTTGTTGCAGTAGTGGAAGTAGGCAAGCAGCGTATTCGCACCTAGGTAGTACCGCATCAGTCACCCAGCCATGCATCGCAACGCCCCTGTCGTGGCACTCACCCGCGTTGTACTCCTTGACGTTGGCCTCTCTCGCGAACCGCGTCTGTGGTGGCCGCTGTCAGTGCTCTTCCCCGCTGCCTCGGAACTTCCCCAGACGGCTTACCCGCATGCCGTGCTTTCTTGCATAGTCTGCATCGTGCTTGGTGATCAGGGCAATGTTGTGCAACAGGATGAACGTCACCAGATACGTCGTGAGCCACGTTTTCTGCTTCTTCTCCTGCGTCATCTTTTGCAGCTCCTCGAGTGCTTTCCGCCGAAGTCGAGGCTGGATCTGGTGGATGAGCACAGAGTCGATCTGCGCTCCCATGACGGGCGGGAGGGGAACTTTGCGGTACAGCGCGCTGTCCTGGTCCTTGATGATGTCCCGTGGCATGTCCAGCGTGTCATCGCCAACAATCTCAAACGACTTGGTCGTCAGCCGGACCGACATCCAGAGATCCAGCGTCGCCACCAGCAGGCCCCTTTCCGATAATGGTGTCGACAGGTCCTCTGCCGTCTTCATGGCAAGCTCATACGTCTGCCAGAGCACCTCGTCTCGTGAACCCACCAAGAGCTGGAAGCACTTGGCTTGGCCGGCCTTGATGTACTGATCAAACTCGGCCTTGGCGTCGTCTAGGTTTATAATGGCAAAGGCCGGGACGTCGACCTCGTATCTGCTGCCGTTTTTCGACACCCATGATCGCTTCACCTTATCCCCCTCTTGCGGCCTGAACTGTCGAACCTTTAGCCTGACCGATCGGCCCGTGTAACCCTCCGTGACCTCAATTGTTCGGACAAGAGACGACTCCCAGGTTCCGATGTCGCTCATCACGCTGTCTTTCCATCGGTTAGTCCATTCCTGCCCCTTGACCTGGCCAGGCTTGAAAAGCTTCACGTCGGTGATCTTCAGACGCAGGCAATTCAGCCGATACACCTTTGCGCTGCTTGCGATCTTCTTGCAGGACAAGCACGGGCCTCTCTCGTTCTCTGGGTCGAGATTGCACTGCGGCGAGCTGTTAGAGCGGGCTTTGCGCCACAAGATTGATCGGGATTCTACGGGGCACTGGAAAGTACGTACGCGAATCCGCTGCATTCGACATCGAATGCAGCTGCCCATCTTTCTGGTAAGGGCCGTCTTCTCCCGCGAATCTTGATCCTTGAAGGGTCCGCGTTTGACAGGAGTCGCCTTGGGGGCAGGGAACAGGTCCGCGGAGTCGTCATGGGCAGGCGCGTGTTCCGATGCCGACCTCACGCTAAAACCTTGCACCGGATAGAAGTGCGAGGACAAGCTCAAGGCGATACCGTGCTCGTCATAGGGCGAAGAATGGCCTCTCGCTCCGTATGCGCCAGGCAAGGCGCTCGCCCGCACGGAGGCGTCAGCCAAGTAAGGCTGGTCGCACTCGAACTTGACAGCTGCCGACATGCCCGGATAGATCATTTCTTCCCTCCTGATGGCAGGTTGGAAATCCATGAGCCGCTCAGGCTGCAATGGAGGATAGTTGGTAAGATACTGGGCCATCATTGCGGGATCATCACAGGGGAAGAGCGCAGCCGAGTCCGGGCTGACCGGTGTAGGAAGTAGAGAAGCCTGGGACTGAGGCTGAGCCGAGACGACGCTGGTCTCCAACGCTGGTGGCCGATGGCCCTGGTAGTCATACGACGCGGGCGAGACGAGCGGCTCGCAGGCTGGCGATGCGGTTAGCGTTACTGGCCGTGAACGGCAGCATTTCAGAAACTAAAAAAACCTACAGGGCTGTGACTCAAACGGTGAGCACATGGAAATGCTCGCAAAACAGTCGGCCAGCCGGGCGCCAGTCCAGCCGGAGGAGAAGCTCCTCCCAGGAAGCAGCCCATAAGACTTGCGGCCAGCGTTCGTCCCGCCATCCGGCTGGACTCCCAGAGGCGCCTTCTCCTGGGCATGCGGCACAGGGAGGCCGTCCGAGTACGACGTCGTCATCGGCATCGGAACACTCCGGTTCAATCGGGGCCTCTTGTGGGGGTGATGCTCAGCAACCGGATCTGGCTGCTCTTGAAGGTTTGGATATGGGTAGGGCGGGCTGTTGAAGGCCAGTTGAGCATCCGCGTGCGGGCTCAGAAAGAAGGCGGCCTGCTCCAGGGCATACTGAGGCCGGTGATCGAGAGTATCCGACGGCGTCAGGACATAAGACAGAGGGCCCTGGTCTAGTATATAGCGATGCTCGACCGGCAAGGACAGCGTGTCAAGACCAATTGGCGACTCCGTCCAGCCATGGAAGACTGGAGTAGCAGGGACCTCGTCGTGGCCATAATAGGCCCGGCGCTTTCTGAGGTTGGTATTCTGGGATAGCAGTGTCAACTTCACCGCACAGTTGGCGAATTAAGAAGGAAGCTCAGAGATGGGGCGCGGACCGGTGAGGCAGGACGTGACGGTACGGGGCAGGGGAGAGGAACCGGAGAGGGCTGAAGAAGGAATGGATATGTGTAAGTGACACGAGTGGGGGGGTGCATGGTGCGAGTGCAAGGCGGAAGACATGGCTTGGAGCAGCCACGAGGACAGTCGGTGATTTCCGCCATGCACCCTGCCGCAGTGCCGCCCAGCCCTATACTGTGTAGAAAAGATGAAATCTCTTACCATGATGGAAACGGACCAGGGGGGGGATTATGTTGGGCAAGTCCGAGGGAACCCTCGAACCGGATTGCACCTGGTGGAGAGGTACACGGTATGCAAGGGGCGACAATGAAAGCTGCACAGCCAACAACGGAAGGCGTCGACAAGACCACTTTGGGTGAGCCGCTCCCAAGGCACTTCCATGCGTGGGAGGGAGGGGAGGGAAGAGTGCCTAGCCCGCCTAGTATCTCACGGACGAGCCATCGCCACAAAGGGACGAGACAGTCGTGCGGAAGCGTAGACAGCGCGGTACCCGATGCAGGAGCCGCAACGAGGCGCAGAGAGAGACGGGGGGGAGGGGTGTGGGGGAGGGGGTAACGAGATCGACGAGGAAGAAAAGAGACGACGGGTAGCAAAATTGCTGCTCCGTCTACCACCACCCCCAGGGCCGTGTCCAAAGTGTTTTTCTGGAGGGGGAGGCGCCGCGGCTAATTTGCACTTCGCCTAGTGCGGTTCCGGGCTGCGGGCGTGCAAGGTACTCGGAGCTCGGGCAGCAAGCCGGCGACGTGATCGGAGCAGGTGAAACGCTCTCGGGTGGCTGCGGCGAGATGTGGCCGGAGAAGACTCTCACGGCACCCTAACTCGGTGCTGCTGACCCTCCTCGAGGACTGGAGATTGAGCCGGGCGACCCTCCGGTGCGGGCGATGCTGGCGGCTGCGAGCGCGATTGACTGGTGGACGAACGGCTCCAACAACAAGGCTGACTCGAGCCCAGCGCAGGTCACGACAAGTGACTGGAGGTCCAACTCGGTCGGCTCGTCGGCGGCGGGTTTCTGTGCTGGCGCTGTGTGGTGTCCAATGGCTGGCGTCCGGCCACGGGATCCGTCGTCTCACTCTTTCGCCAGTTTGGTCGGGCGACCAGGTAATACGCGCGATGTCTCACGGCCCAGACCGAGATGGGGCCGTGATTGTTGCTCGGTGGAGTCCAGACAGCCGGTGAAGAATGCTATTGTCTCGTTCGCTGCGCAAAAAAAGAATGAATCGGTGAGAGCTGTCAGGAGCCTGAGATGAAGTGGAAGGAGAGAGATATTCACCGGTCGCGGGGAAGCGCGGCCTGACCACTTCATGCCTCTTCACCCGTGCTTATCCTGGTTGACAAGTGGAAGCAACGACCAGTCACCAGCGAGCGCGGGAAATCCGGGGCAGGGGAGTGCAATGGCGGAACTTTGGAAGTGAAATGCGACCCGCGGTCGGGCATGGGCCCAAAACAGCGCGATGGTCCGCCTGGGCCGCGTTGCACAGGGCGGGCACTCTCGTCAGTCTGCCTCGAATGCCGAGTTGTTGACTGCGACTCTGGTTTGCGCACTTCAGCACTGAACTGTTAGTTGACAGTCCACCATAAGGTATGAGCGACTGCCAACAGAAAGTGCACCCCATGCCAGCGAGTTGTTGCAGGAACACACCCATCCTCGGGCTCCTCTCACCCGTGTTCAAAAATTGTCAAATGTCGCCCTGGAGAGTCCCTGACAATGCGTCATCTCAACAGCCAATCGCATTTTTCGAGAAGCAGCGGGGAAACTTCTAGCGTCCCGACTTTTTAGTGTGCTTCACGGATGCCTAGCGAGCTTGGCGCGACGGGGGCATCTGTATCACTCGATGGAGGACCTACCACGCGTGTTCGTCTTGCGCCGAGCCGCCCGTTGCTGAGGTCTTACCAGGGTGGGATCCTACATATGGAGTAAAAGCTGATGAAGCGGGCCCGGGATCACGGTCTGGGAGCTCTCGATGCGATTCAGATCGAAGTTGCTGCGCAGGTACAGAGTAGTTCAGTTTAAGGTAATGAGTGGCTGGCAGCCTGGCAGATGGTCGAATACAAATGTGGCCAAGCGTCCCGTTTCCCGTCGCCGAGCACTTGATGACAAAACAGAAATACCATGGAGTGTACGACTCTTCCGGGTATCATCAGCGACATTGCCGCTCCCAGCACAGGACTTCGGCTGCTTTCCGAGCAGTGCGGCAACCTCACGTGGCAGCCACACCGCTTGATGTCTCGTGGGACGGGGCTCAGGATAACGTTGCCGACATGGACATGGATTAGTAGGTTGTTCTGGGCTCTGGGGTCATGAGAAGAAGCAATTCCAACGAGGTCGTCCCTCGGCTGCTTCTTGCGTGCGCTAATGTACGGCAAGGGGGCATCGTGTTCCAGGGTTTACGACACTAAAACTCAGAGCTCGCCCAAACCGTCGAAGCCCATGCGCAGCTGTGACCTGCATCTGGAATGCTGCAGTGGCTCCCGAGCTTCCGTTCTGCAACCTGGAACTTGAACCCTTTGAAGCCGATTCGAACACGGACCCACTTCCGGGATGCGAGCATTCGATGTCCCTGATGAAGTCTCGGGGTGTACACGAAATAAAAGAGGCAGCAATGCCCGACGGGAATGTTGGTAATAGGAAGCACGAATCGAATCTCAAGCTCACGAGGATTGTTGCCTCTTCAGGAACGCACCAGGCCGATCAAAGGACAGAACGGGGATGGGGTTCTGTGTACTGTGGTACGCAATACGCCAGGCTCGTCATGACGCTGGCTGCATTCATAGGTACGGTAAGAAAACGTGAATGTGACAAACGCATATGCACCCATCAAACAACCATCAGCTTCAATCACGATCACGGACAATATACTCCGCAGTACTCTCTAAATTATCCATGTTGTCACTTTAGAATGCTCGGTCATTTTTTTTTGATCCATTATGACCTATCGACCAACCATCTACGCCGCTGCAACTCGCTTGTTGTGGTCGTCGGTCCCGACCAGCCAGGAAATGGCTGATGCAGCCCCTGCTCACCGGTCAATTTAGCTTGCAGGCATGGCGGGCCTCTCAAGCGCGAGGCGGCTCGGGACCTCCAATCGACAAACGGTTGGTTTAAACCGTCACGGTGTCTGCAGCCAGTCTCGCCAGTCGACTCGGCTCTGAGCTTGTACTCGGTAGTACGGCCTATTTCCACTGTCCACCGCGCAACAGTGGTAACTGGGAAGTGGTTGAGCGTTTGTTGGACTCACATCCAGCGCCAACCACTCCGGGAGGAACACATTAGTGTGGCGCCGAAATATTGGTGTCACCACAGCTACAGTATGGGTATGCCCCGCCAGTGTGTGCAGTGGCTGGCTCCTGCAGCTTCCTGATCTTGGTTCTTGGACGGCCGCTGGCGTTGAGCTGCCGTGCAACGCCAAAAAGCTCAAAGTATCAGCTGAGACGCTGTGTTTCCAAGATTTTCGGAATTTCCGAGATAGGTTGTCGTCTCTGCCTCGCCCAGGCTCGCGAGGAGGATGCAGCGAGTCCAACTTAACGACTGCTCGAAAGCCTCCAGTCCAGTCGGTTAAGCGATGGCCAATGGAGTACGAAAGGCATGCCGTGAAGTTGGGTACTGTGTAACTCAGGGTGTACAGTGTCAGTGGAACACAACTTAAGTCACGACTTGCTAAAGACAGGTAAAAGACTCCAAGACGCTCTGTCCCTTTACATGTATGCCTCCAAGTCATATACCTCCCTGAGGTAACCAGTCCATCCCGGCGTGGGCTGGCTACGGGCTCAATGATGTAATCCGTCAAGACCAGCCTGGCCTACGGTACCTATGGTACCTCTCCGGCACTCGCCTTCCAGCTTCGAGTCGACGACGATGGGTTATTGTCCAGGGCCTCACCAGTGCCTCTTGACCCTGAAACATGGAATCAAAGGCGGCTAGTCATTTTTCTCTCATATTCTCGGATTTATTCTGTACCCTTTGCTGACTCTCCCCGGGCCACTAATAGATGTTGGTTGACTAGGCATCCTATCTCAGGTACTGTGCAGACGAACGGACGGCAAACCCCGTCTGAACCCTGAAACAAGAATGCTCAACAATGGGAGCTCCCGACATCGTTCGCACCTTTTGCCGCTACCTTGGGCTTTTTTCCGTCTCAAGTACTTGGGCATGGCCAACTGAAGCTGTGCGCTTCGCGAGGTGTGTTTGACTGGCTGATGGATTGCAGGAGGAAAAATAACACTCTCGTCAAGACGTCAACCCCAGGCTTGATGCTCCACAGTGTTGTGGACCGTCTCGTGCTCTTCCGCCAACTCCCAGCTAAGCATCGCGACAGGGTCATGTTAACTTTTCCCAGCCATGTAAATTCGACTAGGTATGCAAGGCATGGGCAAAACCGAGCCATGGCTGCCCAACTAAACCACGTCAATCCCGTCGTCTGCACGCAGAGGTGGAGTATTTGCATCCAATGCTCATCTCGCCGATCACCTATCCCAGAGGGGTCTTGGCAATTTTATTTCAGACTTCATCAAACGTTAGCATCGGCACTGAGGGCATCTATGGATGTTGGTATATGACGGAGTCAACCGCGCACACGGAGAACCCGGCTCTAAACCCGTGTGTATCTCGACCCTCTCGTGGTCCGGGTTCGTACCTCTACCTCTCACAGTATCCGGCGCCGACTGATCGAGGGCGTTGGAACGACGTCAGCCAATCAGATAATGCTCGTTAAGGCCATCGATGTCTCAAAAAAGACACTCAGCTTCGACAAACGCGCAAAGCCGAGACCGATCTCTGCCAAAGTCCAAACTGAAGCCTGAAGACGCAACATCACGCAGCGCCTTCCCCACCGAAAGCCGAAGCCCAAGTTCAACATCTGAATGAAACTGAAAGAGCAACCCAAGAGCCCGTCCTTTCTGGCCCCGCGAGCCACTGCAAGAGGAACGGAAGGCGCGAGGGTCGCCCGGAGGAGGCAAGTTCCGGACCGGTGACTTAGGCAGGATGTGACCGTCCTCGTCAACTCGACCCTCTCGGCAAGCCGCAGCGCACAAAGGTCTAACAACCTCAAAATAATGCCAACTCCAGGGTTCCATTCCAGACCTCCCACATTGGTTCAGTTGTCGGAATTCCTCGACATGATGATACCTTCTCCTGGCTGACATGCGCGATGATTGGTTCACCCTTCCAACAACCCAGCCCTCGATCCAGTCTCAACCGCTTGCCATGGAGCTCGATTCAGCATCGATTCAGCATGTCATCCACCCCACGGCTGCCTTCTCGCTAGGGCCATGGCCGCCCAAACGCAAGATCACGGCACCACTCGATGTCTCGTGGGATAAATCCCAGCTCAACCCAAAGAACCGCATCGACAGCCTCGAGTTCCCCGCGAAACCGCTCTGGGAGATCCAGGGCTGCACAGGCCTGGCCACGCAGTTCTTTGCTGTGCCGCTTTTCCTCCCTCACATCCCGCCCATGCGCTTCGATGTGTTCATCCCTGACGAGGCCGTTACGTCCCCCGTTCTCCGCGACCTGCTAGAGCTGGATGCCGCCTTCCACACCAAGGATGGCCCAAGGCTTCGGCGACTCGGCATTTCCAGGCACATCGTACGCGCGCTGCAGGCCTGGGTAGAGACCATGGGCCACGAGGCGTACTCGATTTTGTGCCGTAAATTACCGTTTGCCTCGCGCATCATCTTCGACACTCTCCCCGTCGATATCCGCAGGACGAGGATCTCCATCGTGCCGACTTACTATGTCGAGAGGGAGCTGCTGGGGTGGGCAAGATTGGACCAGACCCTCGGACTTGCCCCGGGAAGCCTTCTCCCCGAGGCCGTCGACATCTCGCGCCTGAGCATTGTCCAGGAGATGTATGACAGCGTCTGTCTTGTGCGCATGCGCGACCAAAGAGGAGAAGACGGCACAGACAAACTCTGGATTCTCAAAGCCCTGTCCAGCAGCACCAAATACCTGTTCGTGGAGCTGCGGAATCTGCTGCAGATGGAGCCGCATCCGAACGTCATCGCGAGACCCGAATACCTCATCACCAAGCGCTGCCTGTTCGGCGGGAAGACGGCCGTGGTCGGCTTCCTCCTAGCCTTTCACAGCAACGGCAGTGTCCGAGACACTCTGCCACTCCTGCGGGTCCACGGTCGCCTTGAGCTGAGAGAGCAAGTTAAATGGGCCACACAACTCACCTCGGCCGTGCTGCACATCGCCGAGCGCTGCCACATGTTCTATCCCGACCTACGGCTTGACAATATCCTCCTGTCAGACTGTCGTGACATCGTCATGATCGATTTCGAGCAGCGCGGGGTGTGGGCCGAGTTTGCCTCCCCGGAGGTTAACGCCATCGAGTACGTGCGCATCCTGGCCAGCGCCGACCTGGAAGAAGCGAACTGCACAATTCCCGAAGAGGCTCGCACCCATTTCGCCGCCCTCCTCAACCGGCTCCTCCCTGACTGGGATGTCCTCCAGGCGTGCGAGGGTTATTCTTCTCCTCGGCCGCATGGGTATGCCAACTACAACATCGCCTGGCTTGCCCTGGACGAGACGGAGCGCGAGGCGGCCATGGTCTACATGCTCGGACGAGTGCTGTGGTGCATCTTTGAGGGCCAGAGCGCACCGCACACGGCTGCGTTTTGGCAGTCGTACCGCTACGAACCGGACATTGAGTTTCCGGCTTTCCGGATGACGCCGTGCGGCCTCAGGGATCTCATTGATCGCTGTACAAGAGGCAGGCGTGACGTGCTGTCGAGTCTGATTGTGAGACGGGGCAGCAGGCTCGTCTTACGGGACCGGGACAGGGACAGCTGCAGCGCCGAGGAGGTGCTTCGTGCTGCTCGAGAGTGGTGGCGAAGCGAGGTCGAGGCTGCCGAAGCGTTTCTCGGGGTGCGAGAGGAACGCAAGGCTGCCGGGGAATGGGATGGGAATCCGTTCAAGCGGCCCAGGTTGAGAGAGGTCTTGGATGAGCTGGAGCAGTTCCGAGACTTGACTTGATGTGGGTGGCCGGGTGGGTGCTGCGTTGCCTCCCCGGTGAAGGCTTATATTGGGGCCCTCGAGAAGCCTCGTGAAGGCCAATTATTTTTTGCTTGGGGTGAGCCTGGCCAAGTAATAACGGCCATGTATCACCACCCACGAAGTCAAGCAAGAGCTCCCAGTGTGGCGGATCAGGTCCGCAGATTAGTTGAGATTTATGTAAAGACTGGCCTAAACAAGGCATGGGTGCAATAAGCATTGGATATGGACAAGACAGAGAAGGAAACGACATACAGAGTATGGGCGGATCAAGATATTGTTGAGGGTTGGGTTCGTGTACCATATTGCATCGCACCACCGTCAGTGTTTCCCTATCCAACTTCGATGGGTATAGGGTCACTTGAATCTAAAGTGGCATATTTTCCAGGTTGTGGGTCCTCATGCCAACACCACCACTCCATACAGCTCAGGCACATACATACACACTCACACATTACCATTAACTAAACCTACACCCTACAAGCCCGCCCCCCCATCTCACCGCCCCCTCCTCTCGCCGTCAGGCCCATCTCAATCCCAATCCCAATCCCAATCCCCGGCCCCGTCCCCCTCCCGAGCCCCCCCGCCGCCACCACGAAAGAGCAACCCCCTCGCGTTGCGCACCTCCCACTCAAATTCGCGCAGCGCCTTGAGCTCGCTACGGAAGAACAGCAGCGCCATCAGCCCGTCGACCGTCCCCGCCGCCAGGCTCAGCGTGCTAACGAGCGTGAGGATGAACGAGACATAGTTCCTCCCGCACGGTGTGAACCAGACACCGACCAGGCAGGCGGCGGCAACGAGCAGCGAGGCCAAGAAGTGGCGCGCGCGCCAGGCGAGCTGGCGCTCCTCGCGCGCTGTGTAGGTCCGGATGAGGGAGAGGATGGTCTCGTAGGCTGTGGAGGGGAGGGTTTCTGCTGGGGAGGAGGAGGGGGAGGGGAGGAAGGAGGTTAGTTGGGAGGGGTAGGTTGTCTCGGCGAGGTGGGCGAAGCTCGGGGTGGGGGACTGTTGGAGCTGGAGGTAGGCGCCGTTGTGGAGGGCTGAGTCGGTGGTGGATTTCTCCGAGGTGGTCGGGGCGGCGCCGTCGTGGGTGCCGGCTGCGGTGGGGGCGGCGGAGGAGTCCCGGTTGGAGTGGGATTCGGGCTGTGGTGGTGGTGAGGGCCGGGATTGTCGGAAGGGGTGAAAGGCGAGGGTGGCTTCGACGGCGAAATGGTCGCTCAGCGAGCAGCCTAGCTCGGGATGCCGCATCATCATGCCCACGTTGACGTGCTTGACGACCCAGCCGCCGCCCAGGGCTTGAATGTCGCCTGAGCCGGCAAAGATGTAGTCAAGACGTTTGCCGAGAGGGTCTAGGGGGGTTAATAATGGAGAAACCGGAGGGGGAGGACAAAGAGCTGACGTACCGGGAGTGTCTGGAGAGATCGTCACTGGTGGTTCCCCCAGGCCAAGGAGCCTCCGCTGTGATTTTGTCCACCGCCAGGTGTTGTAGGGGCCGTCCGACGCAGCGCCGTTCTCCTGGATGTTGAACTCGGCCGTGGGGATTGGGCGGCGGCGGGCCTCTTCAGCCGGGTGATGGGACGGCCCTAACGAGCTGTCCGGGTGCACGACCCGCCAGACGTCCCTGACAGGGGCGAGGGAGGTGACGAGCTGGTGCTCGAGAGACATGGGAATCATGTTGAAGTCGCCCATGGCGAGCACCAGGTGGCCCCGTTCGGCAGCGCCCCGGAGCAGCTTGGCCATCTCCCACGACTGGGCGGTCCGATGGCAGAGGTATGAGTCGTTCGGCTTGCCGCCCTCGTAGGGGGCATGGGTGTGTGTGTTGAATACCTCAATGATGTGCTTCGGCGTAGGGCCGTAGCGGATCCTGGCGCAGGCGACGCCCTTGCCGACGTACCAGTCGCCGCGCCAGAAGGCCGTCGGACGGCCGTTCAGCGGGTAGCGGTGCATGGAGCTCTCCTCGATGGGCCAGCGCGAGAGAATGGCCAGGCCGCCGCCCAGGGCGGCGCTGTGGTAGAACTTGCCATACGGTAGGATAAAGCGGGTTTGGCGGCGGATGCTCTGGTAGTCCTCTTGGGTCCAGCACTCCTGCAGGGCGACGATGTGCGGTTGGGGACTGGCGATGGAGAGCTGACGGCCGATCTCAGCCAGGCGCTCGCGACGCAGCTTGGAGATGTACTTGAGCCCCCAACAGTTGAGGGTCACGAGGTTGATCTCGTCCGGCAGGTCCGGGAGGTCCTGCATTTCGCTCTCGGTGTGATGGTGAGGGCGAGTGTAAGGGTGATGTGAGAGGTGCGGACCGAGTTGAGGGAATACACAGCTCGAGTTAATACTGCGCAGCTGAACTGTCTGGCGCGGATGAGAATCATGAGATTATGATCTGCCCTGGACTGTTTCCAATTTTAGCCTCTTGACAAAAGAGCGACAATGGTAGTTTGCCCCGTGTGGCTGGAAAGAAATCGGCTTCAATACGGACGATCCCGAGGGGAGCTAGAAGTATGACTACCTATTAAACATCACAGCTGTAAGGATACTATGGTGAGGTAGCCCAGGGCGAACATACAACGAATAACGAGCGGGTTTGTTCATTCACCAGAAGAAACCCGGAACTCTCCGAGATTCCATCGATTGCTGCGCTGCATCTGACAGGAGAGCAAGGGTGGACGGCCATTGGCCAATCGGGGAAGGGAAAGGAGTCAAGTTGAGATCCACTAAATTACGGGCAGTTCTGTAATCTGTAAGAACGCGCAGGGCCCCTCTCACGCGACAACCGCGATCCATTTCAACTGTCCCGAGATGTCAAAGCGCCATGAATCCCTGAACAGTCCATCACCATCATCACCACACAGCCAAACCCAAAGTAGGTATGGCGGGACTCGGCTCGGCGACGGAGCTGCCAGCCGCAGAACCTCCATCAAAACGGCGCAGGTTACAAGATGACAGCGTCAATTCCACCCCGCCGCGTTCTGAGTCGCCTGACGGCGCACCCGAGAGCCCGGCGCCAAACACCAGCCGCATCCCACACCAGAGCCTTTCCATCCGGCATGGTCCACCGAGCAGCCGCTCACGAAGCAGAAGTAGAAGCAGAAGTAGAAGCAGAGATAGAAGTAGCGACAGCCGCAGGAGACGATACCGCTCCTCACCCTCGGCCTCTCCCTCGACATCTCGCTCGCGGTCCCGCAGTCACTCTCGGTCGCCGCCCAGACGACGTTCCCATTCGCGAAGCGCTTCCTACTCCCGCTCCCGCTCGCGCTCTCTTTCGCCCAGCCACAGCCGCAGCGGCTCTCAGAGCAGAAGCAGAAGTCGCTCCTCCTCCGCCTCTCCACTCCAGCCAAATCTTCATGCAAAACCCAATAACAACAACAACCACCACCGCCGCGACCAGATCCCGATCCTCCCCAACTACCAACCCCACCTCATCCTCCAAGGCCACACCCGCGCCGTATCCCAAGTGCGCATCTCCCCCGACGGCCGCTGGATCGCCTCGGCCTCGGCCGACGGCACAGCCAAGATCTGGGACGCCGCGACGGGCGCCCACCTCGAGACCCTCGTCGGCCACATGTCGGGCGTCTCGTGCGTGGCCTGGGCGCCCGACAGCAACACCCTCGCCACCGGGTCCGACGACAAGGCGATCCGGCTCTGGGACCGCGTCACCGGCAGCCCCGCGCACGCCGTCGCGCATCGGGATAACCCCGTCGCTGCGGCGGCCGGGCTCACCATGAAGGGACTGGCGGGGAAAGCGGCCGCGGCGAGGAGAGCGCGGATGGGCGTCCCCGGGGAGGGAGTCAGGGGTGGGAGGACGGGGCGGGGCCCGCTGCTGGGACATCATAATTATGTCTATTGCCTCGCCTTCTCGCCCAAGGGGAACATCCTGGCGAGCGGGAGCTACGACGAGGCCGTGTTCCTGTGGGATGTGCGGGCCGGAAGGCTGATGAGGAGCCTGCCCGCACACAGCGACCCTGTGAGCGGGGTGGATTTCTGCAGGGACGGGACGTTGGTGGTGAGCTGTTCTACAGACGGGCTGATGTGAGTATCCCCGGCTTGCTTATCGTATCTAATGGGGAAGCAGCTTGCTAACGGTCTGCTCTCCCAGCCGCGTTTGGGATACCTCCACCGGCCAGTGCCTGCGAACTCTAGTACACGAAGACAACCCGGCCGTCACTAACGTCTGTTTCAGCCCGAATGGCCGTTTCGTTCTGGCCTTCAACCTCGACCACTCTATACGGCTGTGGGATTACGTCTCTGGTGCGGTCAAGAAGACATATCAGGGCCACACCAACAAGGGGTTCTCGATCGGAGGGTGCTTCGGCGTCCTCACTAACGCCGACGATGGGGCTGGGGAAGACGCAGACAAGAATGGCAGTCTCCGACAGCAAGCATTCATAACGGCGGCCAGCGAGGACGGTGATATTGTCCTGTGGGACGTTGCGAGCAAGGCGGTGATACAGCGGATCAAGGGCGCGCACAAGGGGGTGTGTTTCTGGGTCGACGTTCACGGCAGCACTATGGTGAGCGCCGGACAGGACAACTTGATCAAGGTGTTCAGACACCGGCCGAAGGGTGGCCATCTCAAGCAGGAAAATGGTGACGGCGAGGGCATAGACGGGGTTAACGGGCATGATGAACAGGACGGTACTCCCGATGCTGCGATGGCGGATGAGGAGTTGCAACGACATATTGGGGCCAGTGAAGCGTCGCCTGTACCGCGCGTCAAGGAGGAACAACCTTGATCGGAAGGCAACCGATGGGATGTTGGATGGACTTTAGTAGTGTGTTACAGGCCTGAATACCATGATACCCGTCCCGGCAGGCTGCAACCTGCTCTGCAGGCAGGTCCGCGAGGAATGAACATGGGCGCCGCGATGCTGCGTGGACTGCGCCCACAGTCTCCTCATGGCTATGTGAAGTTGCAGCTGGTGAACCCGCCTCGGAGCCTGGCGCAGCGTTGCTTGTGCGACTACCTTAGTTACGGCGCCCAAGCAGTTGGTGGGTTATGTTCCGTCGCCCGCTCCGCCCTCATCCGCTCGCCTTCTATGCCTGGAGTGCCTCCACAGCATCAACGTCGAGTTCTTCTTGTACCTCCAGAACCAAAGCCAGACTTTCAAGGAACGAGTTGACGGCGACGCGCAGCATGCGGTTCGTCGCAGCCTTGTACTCGACGCGCAGGACGCTCGGGTCCGGTGACCCTTCGACAGCAACGGCGGTCAGGTCGCGCTTCACCAGAGAGGAGAGCTCCTTGTCAACTCGCAGGGCCTGGAGAGCCACCGAGGCGAGCCGCGCGTCGGGGAAGGGGACATCGAGCGTTCTATCACCAGACAGGAGTCAGCGGGGTAATGTTGTTGGAACATAGGCACTATTTGGGATGTGTGTCACGAGGTGACATACAGTGCGCAAGGAAATGCATCTGGCGCGTCGGTCGCCATGGTTGCGCTGGCACTGGCGAGCTCGGGCGGCTGCGATGTCTGTCTCGAGATGGCAATTGACTGTAGGTTGATTCAAGCCGTAGGAATGGGGATATCCATACACAGTAATGGTGGGGTGCCAGCCCGATAAGACAATGCCTGGCTGCAAGGATCAGAGCTAGCGTCAACGTTAACGGTTGTGGAACCCCACCGGCAGAGCTGTGTTGCTATGGCGACCAGGAGACTAAAATGTTGATTGGCCATCAATCCCCCTTCGTTGCAGGGTCCCTGCAAGCGAAGCAGGGCCATAATAACAACAGCAACGGCAAAAACAATCGCATTGGGGATCCATTACAAAACCTCCATCGCCCGCAAACACTCCTTGCCCGCTTCTTCTCCTTCCCCATTGCATCCGTCATTGACGCAGCCTGCCGATCTCACAGCTTCTAGCCTCCGGGTCGCATGCACTGGGAGCGTTGTTGACGACTGTGTTCCTTCCTCGACCCTGACATCGTCGCGCGTCTCCGACTCGCAGCGGCTGTGCTTGTCTCTTACTTCCGAGGCAAACTGCGAGTGAGCGCAACAAGGGATCATTCTTACATTCGGCCGCACCTAGCCGTGCTTGACTCTCAGACTCGGCGCATCGCACCTTTGCGACAACCTCCTCACTATACATGCCCACGTGCGCGCCAACAGCCCCCCTCTCAAGTCGCAGCGGCAGCCAAGAGCCATAACAGGATGGCTCCTTCTCGCCACCCCAGTAATCTGGGACAGATTATCGAGTATATTCCAGGTACGTTATCGAGTTGCCGTCCCCTCGTCGGTGGTGGCCGCTTTGGGGCCCAACCGCAGTTGTTTCTTATTGTTTATGTTTTGCACGCCCTGTCGACAATGAGGCGCAGTCGCATTATTACCAAACAACTTGCCACCTCCGTCTTTCCCAAGACGTCGCTGACCGTGACAGATCGCCTCTACCTCGCGTCCTATGTCGAAGCCCCTGATGCCAACACCCTCTTCCCTTATCCCGACCCGCCTCCGCGCTCGCCGAGCAAGAGATCGCAACGAAGTATCGAGTCCCCGGCTCCCACATTGAGCCAGAGACCGCCCTTCTACTTCACTGTGGACGATACTCTTCTGTACAATGCCTTCCACCATGACTTTGGCCCGCTGCACATTGGCCACCTCTACCGCTTCGCCCTGCAGTTCCACGAGATCTTGGGCGCCAAGGAGAACAAGGACAGGCCCATTGTCTTTTGGAGCAGGGCAGACCCTCGCAGTACGTGATCTGGTTTCCAATCGACTCGGCTGCATGCCGCTTACTGATTTCTTCAACAGGCCGCGCCAACGCGTCTTGCTTGCTGGCATGCTACATGGTGCTCATCCAATCGTGGCCTCCTCATCTCGCACTCGCCCCCGTCGCCCAAGTCGACCCGCCGTTGATGCCCTTCAGAGACGCCGGCTATAGTCAAGCCGACTACGGCATCACCGTGCAGGATGTTGTCTATGGAGTCTGGAAGGCCAAGGAGGAGGGCTGCTGTCTCCTCGAGAGCTTCGACCTTGACGAGTATGAGCGCTTTGAGCGGGTTGAGCAGGGCGACTTCAACTGGATAACCCCCCACTTCCTCGCCTTCGCCTCGCCGCAGACCAAACCTTCTGCTCGGACGATTGAGGGGACCGAAGCTTGGCAGGCCTTGCCAAAGACCCTGGAAGCAGTTGATGCCCACGCGACACTTGGGCAACCGTTCAAAAACGTACTGCATCACTTCACCGAGAGGAACATTGGCCTCGTCGTGCGTCTGAACTCGGTCCTCTACGACGCCTCGTACTTTGAGGCGCTCGGCATCCAGCACATCGACATGATCTTCGAAGACGGCACCTGCCCACCCTTGTCCATGGTGCGCAAGTTTATCCGCATGGCGCACGACATGATCACGGTCAAGAAGAAGGGGATCGCTGTCCACTGCAAGGCTGGTCTCGGTCGCACAGGTTGCTTGATTGGGGCCTACTTGATATACCGACACGGTTTCACCGCCAATGAGATCATCTCGTACATGCGCTTCATGCGCCCCGGCATGGTGGTGGGCCCTCAGCAGCACTGGCTCCACCTGAACCAGGGAACCTTCCGGGAATGGTGGGTGGAGGAGCGTCTGGAGCGGAAGCTGCGCAAGGAGGCAGCCCTCGCTGCGGCTGCTGCGCAGGGTAAGGGCAACCACCAGCCCAGCACGCCCATCCGTGCCATGCAAAAGACGCACCTCGGCCGCAGCGCCAGCAAGACGGCGACGTCAACGCCACCCAACAGGGGCGGCCCTGCTCGGACACCCCTTGGGGAAATTGAGCAGGAGCAATCGCGTGATAGTAACATCGGCGTGCAGGAGGACTACCTCCCTGCGCCAACACCGGGCCAGCCACGGAAAAGCCAGCGGGGTGGTGTTGACCGTCACCATCCGTACAGCCGCAGCACCAACGCGGTACCGACAGTCGAAGAGGAGAGTGGTACAGGGCCAGAGGCAGCCCTCGTGCAAGGGAACGAATCTGACGAGGAGTGGAACCTGCGCATGCGCTCCCACCGCAAGCCCTCGGCCTCGCTGTCGCCAGAACGCCGCGAACGGTCAGTCAGCCATCAAACCACGACGACGACAGCCACCATCTACCAGGTCATCGACAACGACGCGTCCAACGACATCGAGAACATCTCCATTGCCGCCCTGAAGACGAAGTCTTACGATCAAGCCCAGCGCGCTACCTCGGCCTCGGGCGTCCTGGCCAAGGTCCGCGGAGCCAGCAACAGCCCCAAGCGTGCCGCCGTCGGTGGCGGTGTCCGGGAAGCTGGTGTCCGCAAGACCAGCGGACGGGTCGGCAGTATTGGAAACGTCTCACCGTCCGCGGCGACCTCGCGGAAGGTGAGCGGGGTGCACTAAGCGCGCGGGATACTGCTGTTTCCCCCCCCTTTTGCGCCACGCCCGCCTTTCTTTACGATACGACCGACGTTGACGAGTTATGATGATATGACGCGCTGCACTACTTCCCTCTCATCTTCAGTTGATGATCTCACGCGGTGTATCGGTGTCTTCGTTTGTGTTGGTTCTACCACCCTGCGTGCTGCATTGCCCTGGCGTTGCGGGAAACCTCTGCTCTCCCTGTTCTTGCTTCGGATTCCGGGGGACCACGGCTCGCATCACGTTGATTCGTGTTTTCATGGGATGGAGGAGCGTTCACCATATCTCATAAATAATGCATGCATCTTCTGGCTGGTATCCGTTGTTTCATCTCTCTCTTCACCATACCCCCTCTCGATTCATCGGTTCCTGGGCCCTCGCTTATACGCGGGCGGTTCTCCTGCCTACACTCTTCGACTCTCACCCCAGGCGGTGATGCGCGGTGCGGTGGAGTTGGTTGTTGTGGGAAGAACGAGGGCTGCAATCGGCAGACTGGGCAGGGGACAGGGCAGATGATGAGAAGAGGCTGTATTGCGCTGGGTTCATGGAAGGAGTTGATGTTGTTGTTGGCGTTTCTGGTTTCTTGTACACATCATGGCTTTTGCGGTGAAAGTGGATCGGAGGAGGGATGGGGGCTCCTTTTGGACAGTTGTCCTAGAAGAGTTGGCTGCCGCTGCCGGTGTGTCTTGGTTTGTGGTTGCTTGTTTGACTACGCTGCATCTTTGACGTCTTGTGTGTGTTGAGGATACAGGGCATAGCATCTTTCTAGTTTTTCTTTTTTATAGCTTCACTCTTGGGCTGTAGCAATACAGGAGTATGAGGTCAACTCTGTCTTCCCTTGTACGATGTGGCCTGTTTGTGTGTGAGTCCGGCTGCTGCTATCTGCGTACCCTACTGACTTCATCTCCGTTTTTCTTTTTCACGCGCAGCAGCGTCAACGGGCGTTGGCCCCTGAATCGTGCCGGCTGCTCCAGACTGCTGCCTCCCAAGGCCGCCATTTCCACAAAATGCTAGGAACCATCGAGGTGCCTCCTCGGAGCGGGAAACGCGCAGTGCCAACCGCCTGGTTGTGTTGCCCTGGATTTCAGAAGTCGGTCGCTTGGCAGGCCAGCTTTCAAGCTCACCGGATGAGTGGGAGCCAACAGGTTGCAGGCCGGCTCCGTCCGAGCGTGTGTTGGAACGGAGCAGCACTGATGGTGATACTTTGAGAACAGCCGTGACACAGCCTCGAAACTCACGCCACCAACAGGTTTTGACAAGGTAGCTTATGGATGGATGGGATCGCGAAGGTTGGAATATCTGCCGGGCTGTGGGCCAAGACGGAGCCGCCCCGAGGACGGAAAATCATGTGAGCTGCGGGCAGACGTAAAGTGGTGTTTTTGTGACTAACCATGAGCTGTGCCAAAGGCGGGCAACATGAGGAGAAGACAGTGAGTGACTTTCATCAAGGTCTTCTTTGTAGGTACCTTTTAGCCATGGAAGGAGCGGGCAGTGCAAGAGGCCGGCCAAAATACCTAGACGTTCAGGTCTTGCACCGCCTCTTGTTCTGTCCGGTACGTGCCCGACCGCATTCACCGGATCCATCTTGAAGACGGTTAAGAAAAGGGGGTGAAGATGCTTTACAAGACCGGCCGGCAAACGAGACGTGACACACTTCAGTGTCATGCTCGGTGGCCCCGAGAGTGCAAATTGAGGAAGTCAGTGAGGTGGTGACCTAGCAGTCCAACGCCCTTGATTGGATCCCTGAATTGTTACAATCACATGCCACTCTTATTTCGGCTGCAAAGATCTTGCGGCACAGCGTATGCCCTCCAAGAGCAGGTGTGTGGTAGTTAAAGGAGACCGCATGGGCCCGCTCGTGAGAACAACCAGAAATGATGGTAACGGTCGTTGATGTGTGACCAGCAGACCTTGGTTAGCCGCGATAAGCGACCGTCACACTGCAGTGGCTGACTTCGACAGGCCTGCCAACTGGACGGCGCGAAAATACACGCGTGTAATTGCCAATGACCAATCGCAGGCTCCCAATCTGCGGTTCATGGATTCATGACTGTGAACTCCTTGAATACCAAGAAGGCAACACGATGCCGGTTAGACTCGAGTAGGAGACAATACTTAACGAAGCCAACAATGGCGACGGTCGGCTGGTGAGGGCACCGACATCGCCGCCCGTGCAGTTAGTTGAGGCTCCAGCGAGGCGAAGCTTTCGTTTGTTATGCATCGAAGTAACTAGCCGACTTCGACGACATCGTGAGGGGTGTTGGCGCACTCGGCAGCTCCAAAGGAATCCATCCTGGCCAACTCGGACACACTGTGCTTGTCACTTGACTGCAATGATCTGCCGCAAGCCCGATATAGATAGCGGGAGGCCTAGGGACCGACCACAGCTAACCCTTTCGAATTTGTAGACGTTTAGACGGCAGGCGAAGCAAAGAAAACCAGGGCTTGGTGAGACGGAGCGAGGGCCCGAGCTGCAGCCGATGAGGGCGAAGCGACATGCGGAGGACGGCGAGGGCGCGAAGGAGTTGGAACGACGAGAACAAGTAAACTTGAACCGGGCCGCAAAAAGCGGCCGCATGCCAATGTTATATGAAGATTAGTGGAATCGTCAATCGAGCATGGCGCAGGGCTGACTGCTTCTTTCACCTGGCAAGGCGGATCGAGTGAGGTTCTCTTGAGGTGGAGTTTGATGTTGGAACTTGGAACTAGGTTCACAGCGGGATCTAGCAGGGCTGAGGCACACGAGGGTTTCAGCCAATCGGTAACCCTGGACTGGGGGGCGGAGCGGCTGCACGGGCCATCTGGGCTTGGTGTGGCCTCCAGATCGGGGCCTGGCTGAGGTTCTTGCAGAAACCGCTAAGACAAGTTCTCCAAATGCAATCGAACGGTCGACTCAACAATTGACCAAACGGTGCTGACATGCATCGCCGACCTTCCTGTCATTGTGCTCGCCCATCTTTAGGGCAGGTCTGAGCCGTTGCTTCGCCATTCCAGCCATTCCCAACAACCCGGTCCAGTTTCTTGGAACTATCGAGGTTTGCCTGCCGGTTTCGTCTCTTCCCCGAGTTCCAGGTACGTCGTCACGGCATGAGCGACCGGGACATTAACGTTCGGTACAGAGTACCGGCCCATGACAAATCCACAATATTGGCATCTCCTCAACCTCGACAATCGCCTGTCCCAAACTTCCAAATTCTATTGTCCACGGCACGCAGATCCCTGTCCTTCGCCCGGCGAGGGTTGCCGACCGTTTCCCAAACCCACCCAACCCACATGGCCAACGTTGGTTCATCTCGCCATCCGCCAATCTGCGTGGCTTGACGAGAGGATGGAACCGCACAGCAAGAAATGGGGCGGCCATTGACATGCTCGACTTTCATATTCATCAATCTGGTATTGCAGTCACGCATGCACCTCTCGTGTGTGTCACTCCCGGTCCTCCAGGCTCCAGCGCTGGCTGCCTTCCGGCTGCCATCCCCTTTTCTTGACAAATCTACATGCAAGGTGCTGCGAGAATATGGGGCTCTCATCCAAGAGACTTGCACGCCCATGGGCCATGGTTATTGACCAAGGGCCATAATCGCTGCGGATCGCGCCGGCTGGAAGACCAGGCCATCCCCAAGCCATGACCCGTCTCCTTTTCTAACCAACAGCCCTGTGCTCTGTCCTTATCCTGTCTGCGCACGACCCAGTAGGTCGACCAGGGCCACAGTCCACTCTCCACAGCTCCCCAGGATCTGATCTACCTTCCGGGTCATATAAACGAATGCTGGAGGGATTCTCGCACACTGGGTCTTGCATCAGACACTCTCACTCCTTCCTGCCTTTGCCTTCCTTCCTCAACCTCGTCTCCGTTTCGCCCAGCCACACTCACCCCTCAGGCTCTCCTGCGGAACCCCAATGTCCCTGTCCCCAATCACGGGCATGAGCAGGCTTTCAATAGAGTGCAACTCGGCTCCATCACGCAACCAAGACCCGATGCCGTCCGACCACCCAAGCTCTTCCGTCCCAGGCTCCGAGCACTCCTCGGAAGCAAGCAACTGGGAGGCCGGAGAGGAGTCGGAGGACGAGAGTGAGAAGGATACGGACCTTGTTCCTTCCCCGACGGGGCTGAAGTACAATGTCTCCCGTCTGTCCCCCCGGACAAGGCGGGTGGTCAAGGGTGTGTTCAACCAGGCGGCGTCGAGCGACCCCCCTCAAATAACGCTCGAGCTATGCGGGATAAGAAAAGAGGGAACGGAAGGCGACGGCATCTTCTACGCCTTCCAGATGCACGAGGTGGTGCCCTGCTCCGTCCGGATCGGCGCCCGAGACAGCGGGCGGTTCGCCGCGCCGAGATGCGAGTGCCCGGATGCTAGGTACCGACAAGTGAGGCCCTGCAAGCACCTCATCTGGCTGTTCGACAGGATTTCGAAGCAAACCCTCTTCGACCACGACCCCGACACAGCACTCACACTGACCGAGCTGGGCTACGCCGAAGAGCTGGGAGACCCGTTCGAGCAGATATCACAATCCCGCCTCGACGTCCTGGCCGACAGCCTCCGCTGTGATACGTCGGAACCGGACAGCGACACCGTTTCCCCAAATCCCGCCCGCGTGAGGGAGGCCCGAGAGATGGTTGCCGCCGTGGCCGGGATCCAACCCTGCGAGCTCGACGACTACCGACCCGACCTCGAGACCTCGTACGACCCCAACGCCCTGATACGGCGCGGGGACCTGGGAGCCACCCTGTTCTCTCTCATCCTCGCTTCACACTCGCTCGCGGAGTGGGTCCGCTCCGAGCTCGACCCGTCCGATCCGGCCGTCAACCCGTTCCGCAAGATCCAGCACCGAGTAGACCGCATCATCCAGGAGCTGGACGCACAATCTGAAGCCCAACGCGACGAAGCAGCCGCCGAGGCATACCAAAGGCGGGGGGAAAAGGGGGTCGAGGGCCCGCGAGACGCGAGCTGGGCTTGCGATCAGATCCGGCACTGCGTGACCAAGATCGAGCGGCTCGTCTCGCGCGGCGCCGGGCCGCTCCCGGAGTGGGCCCGCTCGTCGGCGGCCCGCGCGCTCGTCTCCATCCTCAAGGCGGTCATCCACAACCGGGAACTGTACGCGCGCCTGATCGGCGACACGACGGACGGTAGCAGCAGCAGCAACAGCAGCAGCAACAGCAGCAGCAACAGCAACAGCAGCAGCAACAGCAGCAGCTTTGTGTACTCGGCGCTCGACATGCTGGCCGACCAGAGCCAGTACGTCGACGCGCTCGAGGAGTGCCTGGACTTGATCGGCGTGTATGGCGCGCCGCCTTCCTACGTCGCTAACTTGCGCGGCTTGGTCACGCGCATGCGGAGCCACAAACCCGAAACCACCACCGCCGCCGCCACCGGCGCGGCGAGCGGGACCCGTGCCCCGCGCTGCGAGACACCGCCCTTGACACAGCCGGCGGCGGCAGCGGGAGGCGGCGCACCGCCACATGCCGAATCGAGTCGCTCCGGCGGTGGTGGGCAGTTCCTCAGCCCCGAGCTGCCGGGGGGGTCGATGGGTGGCGGTCGGGGCGGCGGCGGCGGTGGTCGTGGTAGGGGAAGTGGAAGGGGCTCGAAACGTTCCGCGCCTCGGAGCAGTCCACAGGACTCTTCTAGAGGCGCCAGGAAGAGAGCGCGTGGGGCGTGAGCGTCTGAAAATCAAGCGTGTTTTTCTCGCTGCCTGTCCACCCTACGGCTTACAAACTTTGCACTACGAGTGGGCTGGGCCCCTTGGTGCCCGACGGCGAATGAGAACGCTCTCGGATAACTTGTGTGTTTCGGTCTTGAGATCTGTTTTTTCCATTCGTTTATATACCATTCCAGCTGAAAGCAAACGGTGGTACAATGCAAGGTTTATGTCATTGGAAGCGTGGGGTGCCGCCTCATCACCTGTCTCATGTGTATCACGATAAGGAATGGCGTGGCTGGCATGAGACGCCACCGGATATTGCTGGGTGTGGTACTCAAGGAGTCTTTATCGGTTTGATATCCAAGGTAAATAGACATTGTATTAGCCAGCTAAGAGTGACTGACCTCCTGCGTTGATTCAAGAGTGACACTTCCTCATCCCGCAGCTCGCATGTTACTGTTGTGTTCTAGTACCTTCATCTTCCTTTCCAAACCGCCAGCACGTCCTCGAAAACCAGTCACTCATTTTGAGTTAGGTGATCTATGGTCAACACCCACAAGTGGCTGAGAATATGAGTGTTTTCCCGAATCCTGGTCTATAGGGGTATTTTTGTTCAGAAAATGTATGCATGTCCCATTCCCCATGCAAATGCAAATGCAATTCATGTCATGATTGTCATCATGAGAAACCCCGTCCGCCCGAAACGCCCGTTGAGAAGCCAAACAATACACAACGCCCGCTGCAACCTAAATAATCCGAACCATCCCGTCTAACCGGCTATGCTCGAATCCGTCGCCTCCTCACTGCCAGGCGGCTTGGCTTGCTGACTCCCGACCTCCCCCCTGGCTTCGACGTTGGCGATGGCGCTCTGCAAGGCACTCGTCAGGTCGACGTGGAAAAGCGGCCGATTGATGCCGTGCACCGCCACCGTCCGTCCCGAGTTCAGCGCCGGCGCCTTGGTCACCGTCCTGACAACGCCTCCATCCTCACCACCAGCAACACCAACACCATCCCCACCGTCCACTCCGCCACCATCTCCATGACCTTTCTCAAACTGCAACCCAGCCTCCAAATCAGGCACACCATCACGCTGCTTCTGAATACTACTACTGCTACCACCACCACCACCACCACCACCACCACTACCTCCCGCCTCACACGACGCGGCCTGCTGCATCTCCTTCTCATTATCCTCAAACTCAGCCGCCGCGGCGGCGCTCTGGGCCCCGCCGATTTCAGCCACGCTGAAGATGCTCTTCCAGCGCAGGTGGGGCACGTCGGGCCGCATGGTCGGGTAGCCGAAGCCGGCGGCCGCCAGGGCCCGCTTGGCCCAACGGTTGCTGATGCACGCAATGTGCCAGTCGACGGTGCCGGGCGCCGCGTAGCGGTCCAGCTGGTTGCGCACGTCGATGAGCTGCTGGACCGAGGTGATGTCGACGTGGTTGACGGAGCTGAAGTCGAGGATGATTGCTTTGAGGGTCGGGAGGTGGGCGTTGGGGTCAGGGGTTGTCGTCGTCGCGGTGGTGGTTGTGGTTTCTGCGGCGGCGGCGGCGGCGGCGGCCTTTTTGCGTTGGCGCCGCGACGGGCCTGGGTCGTTCCAGGGGCGGTCGCCGGGACGGTCAAAGTGCGCTGGGCTTGTCCGGCGGGTGTGCGCAAAGATGTAGCTGGTCATGTATTCGAGGCTGTGGCTGGCGTTGGTGTAGTTGAAGCCCTCGGAGAAGCGGTAGATGAAGATGCCCGGGTACGGGTTGTCGAGCTCGATCTCCGGGTTGGACCCGTCGGCGTGGGTGATGGGGAGGAAGACGTTGCGGAAGGGGGCTTCCGGGGAGCCAGCGATGGAGCCGTACTTGCCCGCCCGCCGGGAGTCGTCGCCCACGACGTAGTCGTCCATCATGGACGCCACTCGCACTCGGCCCAGGAAGCGACCCTTGGCCCTCAGGATGCGGAAGAGAAGCATAGCGGCCGAAAGGGCGACGGTGCAGTAGATGCCGTTCTCGATGGTCGAAAAGACGGTGACAATGACGCCGGTGAAGAAGATGAAGACCTCGATCGGGGAGACAAGCCAGAACTGGTAGACGGTGTTGGGCGGGGTGATCAAGTCGCCGACGGCGTGGATAATGACGGCAGCGAGGGAGGCGTTAGGGATGAAGTAAAACATGGCCGGGAGGGCGTAGATTGCGAGCAGGACCACAACGGCGGTGATGACGCCCGCAAACGGGGTCCGGACTCCGGCTTTTGACTTGATAGCGGTACGGGTAAAGGAGCCCGTCGCAGCATAGCCGCCCAGGAATGGGCCCAGCATGTTCGTCACGCCGATGGCGACCATCTCCTGCGAGGGGTCGATAGTGTAGTTGTTCACCCGGCCGAATGACTTGGAAATGGCAATGTGCTCGATCAACAGCACGATGACGGTGGCGGGAAGGTAGCCGGCGAGGTTGCTCGCGATGCGCTGGTTCATGACGGGCACTGCTGCGTTTTGGAAGCCTTGCTCGGGATTAGCCTCGGAGCCAAGTCACCGATGTAAAGACACCAGACTCACCTCTAGGGACGTTGAGCAGAATCCTAAACCTGACCTGGTCCTCGGGCAAGCCCCTGTTGACCAACCAGCTGATCATGGTGTACAGCAGGATGACGAACACTGTCCTCAGGGTCGAGAGGAAGAAGGCCAGGCGCTGGTGCTTAGGCCATCGCTTTGCCGCCAACGAACAGGCGGACCTGAGCAGATAGAGCATCGCCAAAGCGGTCAGGCCCATGGCAGCATCCAGGGTGGTGCGGGGCAGGCCTTGAAGGGTGTGGATGAAGACACGGTAGGGCGCATCGCGGGTGGGGAAGCCCGTGATGCCCATCAGGGCAGGCAACTGCCCGACGGCAATATTGATGGCCGACCCTGTCATGAAGGCCGAGAGGGCGGTGAGGGAGATGACATCGACGATCCATCCGCAGCGGACGAGGCCAATGAAGAGGACGATGGCGCCGGCGAGGATGGCGAGAGCCGAGGCGATGACATGGGCCGGGACGTCGGGTAGCGTGGTGGCCAAGTCGGCAACGATGCCGCCGGTTAGCTGGGACATGACGGCGACGGGCTGTAACTTGTGGTGAGTGGCAGACTCTGCAACACTTGTAGGAGCCTACTTACGCCAATGGTGATGTCTTTCGAGGTGGCAAAGAACCAGTAGATCAAAACGCCCATGAAAGACGAGTACAGGCCGAACTGGACCTCTAGGTTGGCGACCTTGGCGTAAGCCATGCCCTGCGGGACGACGACGGCGCCGATGGTGATACCTGTGAAGGCGTGAGCATGACTGGAGCGTGGAGGCGCCAGCGGCGGCGACTCTTACCGGCGACGAGATCCCCAATGAGCCATTGCAGGTTGTAGTGGCCGATCCAGGCGAGGAAGGGGAACAAGGAGAGGAGATAGCGGTAAACTTCGTGGCCGGAGGGGATGAGGGTGTTCAGGTTGTCGAGGATCCGGGGGGGTTCTTCGACGAAGGTGTGGTCTGTCTGGTCCGACAACATCGAGGCACCGGGCCTGTCGAGTTCCCGGAACGGATCTTGTTCCTGGAGCTTGATGCCCAGCGCCTTTGCCACAACGTGGCCGGCCTTGGGAGCCATGTCGAGTCGAGTCTTGACTAGCTGCGGCTAGATGAGGCGGTCCAGAGACGGGATGGGGCAAGTCGTAGGCGATGAGACAGGTTGGTGAAGGGAAGGGCGAGATGCAAAGACGCGAAAACACGGTTGGATATAGCTTGCGTCAGAGCCTGAGATCCGTGGGCAGGGAAGAGTCGCGCTGATTGTATCGCTGATCCATATGCATGCGGCAACAGTGCGCACGCTGTGATGACCGTCTGCAGATGTGATGACGGCAGCAGAAATACAAATAATAGATATATCCAGGAGCCCCTCCCACAGGCCCGAATTCAACAGGTCGGGGAGAAGCCGAGTTGACCAGAATGTGCGAGTCGAGCAATTGGCAATTGGGGCGGAGGTGGAGAGGCAAGCTTCTGAAATATTATCGACAGAGAATGAGAATGATGATGATGAGAAACTCAACAAACCCCAAGTTCTCGGTATACAAAATACATGTGCTGCTGCATCTTCGATACCCTGCTGTGATATGCATGAGGCGGATCCGGAAGATGCGGAGGGCGGGTACATCTGGATGGCGCAATCGCTGCCTTGCCTATCACAGCTAGCTGCCGCGAGCTTTTGTCAGCGGAACTGGGGAAACCGGCAACCACCAAGAACTTGGATCTTGCTTGGCTGGGACCAGACGGCTGGAGCGACGAATGGGCAAGCCGGAGGCAAAGGGGTGTGCTGCTCATGGACCAGAACAGGGACGTGATTCCCAGCTGCCAAGGATCCCAGGGGAAGAGATCTCAAGAATTTACAGTACACAGTAGCCATTGACAGACGGATAAAAAAGCCAATCTTTTTCGACATTGCAGCGTTCGATATAAGGTACGGCTCTCGACACAGTTGACGTCCAACGGTTGGAGTGCACACATATAGTGAAGCCACCGAGATGCGAACCCCAACTTCTGGGTTCCATCGCAGGACGGCGGCGTCATGGTGGGCAGCGTTCCGAGCGAATCGAGTGCCGGAGTGGCGATGATGCAATCGCGAAAACCGATGCCGTGCTCGACGCCGCAAAGCTTATTAACCCCCACGTCAGGTTGGACTACGTTGACGCTCGGACACAGCGCTTATTGTCCCATAGGAGGTAACGTTTTGACATTTTGGCGGCTTGCGCATTTCCGATCCAAGCTGCCGCTGATGCGTAGACTGCGTGTACGAAGTAGACGCTGTGCTTTGTACACAGTAACTTAGTGGGAGCCGGCGCCAAATCAATGATTACATAATACACAGTAGCGAGAGGGCTCCCACTAGACGCACGGGTCCGTGCGGTTACGTAAACCTGAAAACGGCTTATATAATCTACAAAATGCATCTAACGCGGCCCATTTTTGCGCCCCCTTTTCCACCACCACAGCCAACGTACCGCCCACACCACAGCCATGGCTACCTTCCCAGACAACTGCCTCCCTCCCGAAGGCTTTTTCGAGTCTCGACAGGCCTTATTCGAATCAATCAACGCGTACGCAAAGCCTCGAGGCTACGCTTTTACAACCCAACAGGTCAACTAAGGAGAAGACAGGCCTTTCGACTGTCATATATGCTTGCGATCGAAGTCGTCGACTTCCTTCGTCGCCAGAGCGAGACCGCCAGAGAAAAACGACT
The DNA here is from genome assembly GCA_033575675.1 of Parathielavia hyrcaniae. NCBI lineage: Eukaryota > Fungi > Ascomycota > Sordariomycetes > Sordariales > Chaetomiaceae > Parathielavia > Parathielavia hyrcaniae. Next base: position 187 of record MU863673.1, on the reverse strand, counting down.
ACCCGCATGACGAATTGCCCCTTTTCGGTCCTTGCCAAAGAGTCTAGCGAAGGCTGGACTCTAAAGCATCGTCCAGATCGTCGCTTCGCAACCCATAACCACGAGCCGAGCTTACACCCGTCTGCACACCCTGTCCAACGACAGCTCTCTGGCGGTATATCACAATTACCAGTACTCTCAAATGCTG